>MU682620.1:17494-50095 GCA_026770625.1 Nicotiana glauca
TAATACTCAACAATCCAACCCAAATGCCTAAATAAAATCTTTCCAACATTCTGCCCAAAATTTGCAAAACCGACCCCGGGCCCGCTTAGTCAAAACCCGAGGTTCGAACCAAATTAAATTCACCCATACCCCCACGAGTTCTAATATATAATTTGTTTTAAGATTCGACCCCAAAGTGAGGTTGAATCGCCCAAAATATCCAAAGCCTTAACTCTACCCAAAACCCTTAGTTTGTACTTTGATTTCGTGATTTAGGGCTAGGAAACGAGTAATCAGATGAAGAAATTAGGAGATAACGAAGTTAGAAACACTTACCCAAAGAGCTATGAAGAAGGAAGAGCTTCAAAATCGCCTATTGGGTTTTGGAGAAGAGAGTCCATGTGAAAAATGGCTAAGTCCCACTACTGGTTCTGTTTTTCTTTAAAAAAATCACTGAAGGGTTTCAACCCTATGCGATCGCGAGATAGGGAGTGCGATCGCGGAGAAGGAAAACAGGGAGCTTCGCGATCGCGTGAAGTCTGATGCGAATGCGTAGAGGAAGGTTACTGGGGTCAAACCTCTGGCTTACGCGGTCGCGTGAATGAGTACATGATCGCGTAGAAGGGGACTACTGGGCTACACGAACGCGGGAAGGGATATGCGAACGCGATGGAGGGAATGTCAAAGTTGTGCAATCGCGTGGATGAGTACCCGATTGCATAGAACAAAATCTCTGTGCAAAAATTACAGAAAATCTGCCAACTTTTCTAAGTCCAAAACACCCTGATACCTATCCGAAACTCACCCGAGCCCTCGGGGCCAAACCAAATATGCACACTGACTCAAAAACATCATATGAACTTGGTGGAGCAATCAAATCGCTAAAATAACATCAAAATCAAATAATCAAACCCCAAAACTCAAAATTTTCATTTCAAAGTTCATAAACCTTAACTTTAGATATTTAGGTCTGAAACACATTAAACGACGTCCGATTTTGACCAAATTTCACAGATAGCACTTAACGCATATTTAAGACTTGTACCAGGCATCAGAACCAAAATACGAGCCCGATACCTATATTTCTAGCTCCTTTTCATTTCTATTTTTCCTTAATAATTTCAGAAAACAATTTAACAGAAAAATTCTTTTACCGGGGTTCTGGACCTCGGATTTCGACTCCGGGCACATGCCTGAGTCTCATATTTTTTTACGGATCTCCCGGGACCATCACATCACGGGTCCGGGTCCGGGTCCGGTTACCCAAAATGTTGACCAAAGTCAACTATATTAATATTAATACCAAAATTCTTCAAATTTTCCACAGAATTCACATATTTTAACATAAAAACTTTTCGGCTTCGTGCCCGAACTGTGCACGCAAATTGATTCAATTAAAAATGAGGTTTTCAAGGCCTTGGAATCGCGGAAAAAGGGAGAAATACAGTGATGACCCTTTGTGTCGTCACATGAATGGACTTGTGCAACTGGAAGGTGAGCTCGGACTCAGGATGGCCTATTGGTGTCATAGTGAATGTACCCCGTGCAGCGGCGTGGAATACGTCGGGAGATGATTCCCCTATATGGGTTATTCCCCGTGAGCAGATTAGCGGCCGCATGGTTGGCGAAGCTGCTGCAAGGAATTATATTGGTTGTACAACAAAAAGATCGATCGTGCGAATATGGTTAATGATTCAGAATATTAAAGATGAGGATTTACAGGAAGATTCCGAGAAATTTTGATAACTTATGGTGCAAGGTTATGTCAATAAGAGGTAAAAAGGTCGGGCGAACTCAAGAATGGTGAAATGATGGCTTCAAGACAAGTGGGAGAGTCCCACCGCTTGTGATTGGGCTGTATGATTAACTACTTGTGTGATTTCTGTTTATTCGCATATTGATGGATTATTTCAGCTATGAGAAAAGACCATAAGTGGTAATTTGAGCAAATGAATTGTTGGAGGCATGCGATTGTTGGCCTTATTGGATCATGTCCGGACTTGGAAAAAGGTTCAGGATTTATGCCCTGTATGGATACAAGTTTCAGAGAAAGTGATTTTTGCCAGGTGCCTCGCCGAGAGAGTATTCGCGTGCTATAAGATCTATGGAGTGAGTTATGTTCGGGACCAAGTCAGAGCGGGTGGCTCTCAAGGTTTATACATGGTTTATACATGGATTTAGGCATGAAAATTAGTATAAAAATTGGAGTTTTCGTGGAAAACCTAGAAAATCTTATTCTTGGAATTTAGCCACGATTTTGAGTATGGAATTGAGAGAAAATTGTATATTTGAGTTCCTAAGGTCATGGGTAACCTTTATCTTCGAGAAATTTAGGATTTCGGGCGCGTGTCGTTCGGGGTTAGGAATTGTTATAAATTGGATTGTAAAGTATAATTGAGCATGTATTAATGAATTTATATTATCGTTGGCTTGTTTTGGAGCATTGTGCGTTGGTGCAAGTCTTCGAAAGAATGTAAAATGCCGGTTGTAGATCTTCGGAGCGAGTTGAGTCTCCTTTCCAATCTTGTGAGGGTGAATTTACCCAATAGATGAAGTAATTGATTATGTGCTCCTATTTCTGGGGTCTACCTATGCACAAGGTGACGAGAGTCCATGTGTAGCTACTATTATACTATTGTCCGGGTTGTTAGGACCCAAAATCATGTTATACTTGGATTACTGTGAACCCATTGATAATTTGAATTGTTTAAATCACCTTGAATTGGTAAAGGAATTTAAAAAGAAATTTATTATATAATTCGCCCTGGAATGTTAAAAAGAGAAATTGTCTATTTGGTTGATTATCCCCGATAGGCTCTTGATTTCCTACTTGAGCATGTATTTTATGTGTGTCTGCATCGCATGGATGATTCGCGAGTAGGATATACGTTTATTTATAGAATGGGCAGAACGCCTCCATGAAAATAGATGCATCTATGGTTCGTGCCGCTTGACCCTCGACAGTGCACAATTTATATTCCTGTTGGAGCGGGTCGTCAACCTCGGCATGATTTGCTCATGTTTATCTGTTACTTAAAAATTGTAAATGCGGAATTGGCCCTACGTGGCTTGATATAAACTAATAAGGTAATAAAGAACAGACTTTAGAAGCCCTTGATTATTGTCAAAGGTGTTTACCTATTTTTTGGCTTCACAATCAGAACTTCTATACAAATCTATGATTATTCTCGCACTTATAGAATAATTGCTAATTGACCTCTAGTGAGTGTCGGAGTTGGCCATCTCGTCTCTACCCCTTCGGGATTAGGCGGGATACTCACTGAGTACATGTTGATTACGTACTCATACTACACTTCTGTGCATTTTTTGTTGCACAGGCATATGTACTTCTACCAGCCTACTGGGCGTAGCAGCATGGATAACTCTGGGACTAGGTGAGATGCATTGTTCGAGACGACCCACAGCCAGTGTAGTTCCTTTCAGAATTTTATTATTTATTCCATGTCCACTGTATTTCGGACAGACGTTGCATTTTACTTTCCTTATCGATAGTTGCTCATGTACTTGTGACACCGGGTTTCTGGGATGGGTTTCAATGGATTTGTACTAATTGTTATTATTTAAATTTGAATTCAAGTAGTGAACTTTTATTTATGAAAATGGAAGGAAAAACCTTAGATTTTCAAAAGTATTAAAAGAGGAATTAATTGATAAACTAGTTGGCTGGCCTGACAGAGGTGTCCGGCGCCACCACGGCCCTTAGTGGATTTTGGGTCGTGAAACTACCCATCGCGATCGCGAAGGGCAACTTTGGCGTCTTCCAATTTTCTTCTATGTGAACGCGAGCTTACCTCCGCGTTCATGATGCATTAAATGTCTGGACAGTATTTAACATTTCAAAATCGAGGGTTAGCCATTTTTATCAAAATACAAGCTTGGGAGCTCAGATTTGAGAGCAATTTCGAGGGGTTTTCGAGGGCAACGATTGGGTAACAATTCTCTACTCTCTTATGCTTAAAACCCACTAATCTAATCACGATTCATCCTTAATTTTGGATTTTTGAATGAAAAATGGGGAAAACTTCTTAGACCAAACTCTTGAGTTTTGAGTGGATGTTTGACCTCCGATTTGAGAGATTTTTATATGTTTAGACTCGTGAGAGTACAAGGGTTCTGAAAATGTGAAAATTTTCCTGTTCCGAGATGTTGACTTGAAGGGCATTTTGGTCATTTTACCTAAATTCGCCTCTTAGCTTTAAACTAAATAGTAGAATTAGTTGCTTGAGATGTTATTTATGATATGTAATTGAATTGAATAGATTTGGGCCATTTGGAGTCGGATACTCGTGGCAAGAGCGTGGTTTCTAGTTGATTTCGTACCGGTTCGAGGTAAGTGGCTTGTCTAACCTTGTTTGGGGGACCTTTCCCCTTAGGATATGATATTTGGTAATTGAATGCCTTGTACTTGAGTTGGCGAGCGCATACTTGAGCTAATTGTTGGAAATCCATTTTTACTTGGAGTATTTAAATTGAGTTTTTCTTGCTTATCTGTTTATTTTGAATTGCGAGTTATCCTATGCTAGTTTCGAGAATCATGTTTATTTGACTTATTTTCTTAAGTGCTTAAACTTTCCTAGTACTACGTGAAGCATGTTAAGCTAGGATTTTCTATTACTTGTTCTGAGTTTAGCAATTATCCTAATGTTTTGGGCTGTTATTGTGTGTTTTAAATTGGGACTACGGGACGGCATCCTGGGAGATCTCCTTGTACTCGTTATGTTCTGGACTGAGGTGCGGGATACTAAGAGATCCCTGGCACATGTAAATGTAAGTTTTGAGGATACCAAGAGATCCCTCGTGTATATGATGAGGATACTAAGAGATCTTTGAGATACAACAAGAGATCCCTCGTGTATATTTTAAGGATACCAAGAGATCCTCGGGATACCAAGAGATCCCAGGCTATTATTTCCAGTTGTGAGTAGTATTCCTTATATTATTTTGTTTCTGTTTCCTATTACATCTTCCCTTATTAACCTATTCAGATTCTTGCTGTAGACTTTATCTATACTGTTTTTCCTTATCTTATCATATATTATGTTTATCTCAGTAGGGCCCAGACTGTAATGACCCGATCGGTCGTTTTGAGCCCTAGCGTGTCATTCAGCAGTATGAGGCCATGAGCAGCTTCGTTTCAGGTATTGTGACTTTTACGTGTGGTCGAAATTGAATTTCGGGAAGTCTAGAGTTGATTTGGAAGGAGAATTCTTGTTTCGGAAGCTTAAAGTTGAAAGAATGAACTAGGATTGGAATTTTGAATAAATGACCTCGGAATCGGGATCTGAAGGTTCCTGCAGGTTTGTATGATGATTTTGGACTTGGGCGTGTGTCCGGATTGGGTTTTGGATAACCCGGGAGCATTTTGATGCCTATTGTCGAACTTAGCATTTTAGAATAAATTTCTTAAGTTTGGCTTGAAGTACATTTCAGTTTTATCGATGTCCGTTGGGATTTTGAGTCTGGGAATAGCTCCGTATGGTGATTCTGGAGTTGGGGGCACGATCAGAAGTGAATTCGGAGGTCCGTAGGTCATTTTGAAGTCATTTGGCTAAAGATAGAAAATTGAAGGTTTTGAGAAGTTTGACCAGAAGTGGACTTTTTGATATCGGGGTCAGAATACGATGCTAAAAATTGGAGTAGGTCCGTAATGTCGAATATGACTTGTGCACAAAATTTGAGGTCAATCGGACGTGATTTGATAGGTTTAAGCATTGAAAGTAGAAGTTGGAAGTTTTAAAGTTCATAAAGCATGGATTGGCAGTTGATTCATGATTTTAGCATTGTTTGATGTGATTTGAGGCATCGAGCAAGTCCGTAATGTGTCTTGGGACTGGTTGGTATGATTGGTTGGGGTCTCGGGGGCCTCGGGTGGATTCCGGGTGGTTAACAGATCAAAAATAGGATTGTTGGAAGGTTTAGGATTTACTGGTTGCTATCATAATCGCACCTGCGGAGGAGGCGTCGCAGGTGCGGAGGAGGCGCCACAGGTGCAGAGCTGCAAAAGTGGCTTGGAAAGCGCAGGTGCGAATTTTTGTCAAAGGCTTGAGGACTGCAGATGCGGTCAAGGTTCCGCAAAAGCGGGACCGCATCTGCGGGGAAGGGGTCGTAGAAGCGGAAGAGAGGATCTTGGAGAGGACTGCAAATGCGGTCAAATTTTCACAGAAGTGGGACCGTATCCGCGGGAGGCACGTCGCAAAAGCGAGAAAAGGGTGGCCCAGGGAGGACCGTAGATGAGGCTTTGTAACCGCACCTGCGGAACCGCACAAGCGGTCATAGGATCGCAGGTGCAGAAATACCTGGAGGGAGAAGGTTATTTTAACTCGGGGTTTGGCTATTCTTCCCCCATTTTTCTCTTGGCATGGGCGATTTTAGGGAGCTTCAAGAGGGGATTTTCGTCATCAACGACAAGGTAAGATATCCCCACCTATTATGAGTTAAATACATCAATTATGTATGGAATTAAGCATGAATTGCGTAGAAAACTTGGGGTTTGTGGTAAAAACCTAGAAAATTATATTCTTGGAATTTAACCATGATATTGAGTATGGAATTTAGTGAAAATTATATAATTGAGTCCCTAAGGTCATGGATAATCTTTATCTTCAAAAAATTTCGGATTCCGGGCAAGTGGGTCCGAAGGCATTTTGGTCAAATTTTTTATCGGAGTTAGGAATTGCTTTAAATTATATTTTAATGAATATTTGAGCATATATTAATGGATTTTCGTAACCGTTGGCTAGTATGGGAGCGTGGTGCATCAAATAGAGTCTTCGGAAGGGCATGGAATGCCGGTTATGGATCTTCGGACCAAGGTGAGCCTCCTTTCTAACCTTGTAAGAGGAAATTGTCCCCATAGGTGAAATATCTGATTATATGCTCCTATTTGCGGGGGCTACATATGCACGAGGTGACGAGAGTCCGTGTGTAGCTACTATTATGCTATTGTCCGGGTAGTTAGGACCCAAAAAGTATGTTATACTTGGATTGTTTATACACCCATTGATAGCTTGAATTGATTAAATCACATTGAATTAGTAAGTGAATTTCTAAAAGTATTGAACTCCATTTCTTAAAATTTGTTAAAGGAGATTTGGTTTCATTTGGATAAATATTCCTCGATAAGTTCTTAATTGACTGATTGAGCATGTATCCCTATGTGTATCTGTGTCGCATGCATGATTCGCGAGCAGGGAATGTATTTATTTAAGAAATGTGCCGAACACCTCGACAGATTAAATAGATGCATCTATGGTTCGTACCGTTCGGCCCTCGGCAGTGCACAGTTTACATTTCTGTTGGAACGGGCCGTCGACCTCGGCATGAATTGTGCATGATATATATATTATTTCTTGAGAATTTTAAATGTTGATATTGCCTTTCATGGCTTGATATAAACTGATAAGATATTGAAAAGTAAACCCGGAAATCCTTTATTATTTATTAAAGGTGTTTACATGTCTTACCCACTCTGTGAGTTAGAATTGCTATACAAATCCACGATTTCCTTACACTTTTATTATATTATTGTTGGACCTCTAGCATGTATTGAATTCGACCATCTCGTCTCTACTTCTTCGAGATTAAGCGGGATACTCATTGAGTACACATTGTTTACGTACTCATACTACACTTCTGTGCATTTTTCTTGCACAGGTATATGTAGCTTTAGTGACCTACTGGGCGTAGCAGCACGGATGATTCTGAGACTAGGTGAGCTACATCATTCGAGACGGCCGCAACTAGAGCAGTCCCTTCCAGTGTACTGTATTTACTTCCTGTCCATTGTATTCCAGACGGATGTTGTATTTTATTTTTTTGTCTGTAGATGCCCATGCACTTGTGACATCGGGTTCTGGGATGGTTGAACTCTTGTATTAACTGCTTATCATTTAAATTTGATTTGAGACTATATTCTTTAAAAATTTTAAATTTGAAGGAAAATCCTAGATTTCAAAAGTATTAAAACGAGGTTTTGATTAAGTAATTTGGTCGGCTTGCCTGACAGTAGTGTTCGGTGTCACCACGACCCTTAGTGGATTTTGGGTCGTGACACTGACCTTCCTTTTCACTACCCAACCGAGGTTAGGCTTGGCATTTACTGAGTACCGCTGTGGTGTACTTATGCCCTTTCTGCGGATGTTTTTCATGTACAGATCCAGGTAACTCTGCCCAGGCGTATCATCCTCGAGGCGAAGAGATCTAGCAGAGATTTCGAGGTACATTTGATGCATCCGCAGACCTAGAGTCTCTTTCTTATTCTAGCTTTAGTAGTTAGATTTCTCCTTTGCGTACTGTTTGTTTTAGACATTCTGGAGTTAGAGCTATGTATTTACTTCCGTTAGTCTGTGTTCCCGTGAGTTTTTGGGTTTTGGAGTGATGTTGTAGACTTTCGCATTATTGAGTAATATATGCCGAGAGGCATCTCTTATACATTTTTCTTTTAATTGTTCATTTTTAAATAATTTATTCTGCAAGTTATTCCGCAATAAATAGATAGAAGTGATAATAATTAATTAAAACTGATATTCCAGCACAATATGAAATATCCTCTTGTGATTACTTTTTACTAAAAAATTAATAATCTTTCCAACTACAACTCCTCCGTGAGAATTAGAATGGAAGTAAGCAAGATTAATGTGTCACGACCCGGATTTCCCACCCTCGGGAGTCGTGATGGCGCCTACTAATGGGAGCTAGGCAAGCCAATTAACAACTACCTCTATTAACGAACTTTGACAATATTAGGAAAAATAAAGCATTTAATAATAAAGCGGAAGTCTCAAATAAAATTTACTAAGAGAAATGCGGAAGTTTAACAATCCTTTACCCAAGACTGGTGTCACAATACTCACGAACGTCTAGATAATACTAAATACAAGGTTTGAATGAAACAAAAGACTGTCTGCTTCGATACATATGATAACAAACATAATAAAATAGAAAGGGATTCCGGGCCTGCGGATGTCGGCAAGGCCACCTTGAATGCCCCTGGACTGAAAGCTCGCTCCCAGAATGCTACTGCTACTCAAATGCTGCTCCAACACCTGGATCTGTGCAAAAAGATGCACAGAGTGTAGCATCAACACAACCGACCCCATGTGCTGGTAAGTGCCTAGCCTAACCCCGGCGAATTAGTGACGAGGCTAGACCAGAATACCAGATAAACCTGTGCAGATATATATACAATTACAACATAATAATAGCGGAAAATAAACAATTTAAAGTTGGGAGGGGGAAACATGCTTATGGGGTAGCAGATAAAACAGAATATCAGGAATAACAAAGAATCTACATCTGATTTCTTCTAACACAGAATAGGGCAAAACAAACCACTTTCACTTGTTTCAATTTTCTCTCGTTGTAGGTGTGCAACACGATCCCATTTCCTCATATCATGTGGTAGGCGTACCACTCGATCCCATTTCATAATATTACATGGTAGGCGTACCACTCGATCCCATTTCATAATATCACGTGGTAGGAGTACCACTCGATCCCATTTCATAACATCACGTGGTGGGCGTACCACTTGATCCCATTTCATAACATCACGTGGTAGGCGTACCACTTGATCCCATTTCATAATATCACGTGGTAGGCGTACCACTCGATCCCATTTCTTAATAACTCGTGGTCGACGTGCCATACTATCCTATTTCATAATAACTCGTGGTCGGCGTGCCACACGGTCCCATTTCTTTCAACACAATACATAACATAATCCCGGCAAGGGAACAAGATAATATAATAAACTATTCCGGCACGGGAGATCCAACTATAACCAAACTTATTCAATTTCTACTTAACACAATTAAATTAATACTCAGTCTCAACAATTACTGGCTCAGTGTTAAAGATTTCCAACCAATTTCTCATGAACAACAATTAAGAATTCGATAAATTAGCAATTTAGGACTCACAGTCATGCTCGACACCAATGTATAGATGCTCGTCACCATGCCTATACACCGTACTCGACAAATAGTAATTAGCAAATAAGACTCTACTCCTATTCCCTCAAGCCAAAGTTAGAACAAACACTTACCTCGAATGCTCCAAACTCAACTCAAGCCTCTAGTATAGCTTTACTTCTCGAATTCGGCTCCAACTCAGTCAAATCTATGAAATAATGACTTTAAAATATTAATAATAGCTAAACAAACTAAACCTAATGCCTAAATATGAATCTCTAAGCTTTCTTCCCAAAATTCCAAAAATCGATCCCGGGCTCGCTTGGTCGAAACATGAGGTTTGGACCAAATTCATATCGCCTGTCACACCTCCTTTTTTACACACCTACCCCGAAGGGTAATGTATAAGGGAGTTTATCCATTTAAAGTGACATTATTCGAAATGGGATTATTTATTTGTTTTAGAGTCGCCACTTGGGATAGGATCGGCTTTTGGTGTCCCAAGTCACCGGTTTAGCTTAAATCCCAAATCGAGGAAAATTTCAACTTCCAAATTGGAGTATGCAAACCAGAAATTCTGAATAAGGAATTCTGTTGACCTGGGGGAAGGTGTTAGGCACCCCCGGATCCCGTGGTTCTAGCACGGTCGCTTAAATTATTATAATTGGCTAAAATTCTAATTTTAATACATGTTTTTAACTTATATGTTTTTTAACTTGAAAACTCTTTCATTATTATTTTTTAAAGAGAATTGCACCGTCGTGATAACATGTCTCGAACCACGTCACATAAATGCACCCGTAGTCTTCAACATATTTCGACTTCGTTGGGATTTGGATTTGGGTCACATAAATGTGCCCCCAAATTTAGGAAGGAAATATTATTAAGTGTCGGGTCTAAAGCAACTAGCATATTATTAACTTTGCCGAAAGCCATGAAATTTGCTAAATGGCACGTCCCGATGTCTAAAATATTTTTATGGAAATAGTTAAGAGGGATACGCAATTTGTGATTTTGTTTGGCGCGACTCACCTCGTTTATTTTAAAGGCAACATAAAGAACTAAGATTTCTATTAAGTATTGTCTCTAGAAATAAAGAAAAAGGCCCTAATTAATTGGCATTGTCAATGGACTTCTATTTAAAGTGTTAAAGGAAATTAAATTCTCAACACATTGGGCCTTCAGACCAATCTAAAAGAAAGACTATTCCGGCCTAGTCTTATAAGGAGCTGCCCGGTCATGGGCCTCTACCTGAGCCCAAATAGAACACCAGCCAGGCAATTTAATTTCAAACCAGCCCGTCACATAGCACGTGGAAACTAATTCAACTTAAAAAGGCTTGTAACAAACGTAGTGATTGAACATGAGTAGGTGAACTGAAGTACCTAAAACAATTTGGACTTGACGAACGGTAGTTTAAGCTATCAAACCAACTGCAGATTAGTCACGATTCAAATTTAAAACAAATGTGATTTTTGATATAACTAAACTTTCTGAAACAAAACAAACTAATGAGGTTCCAATACAAACTAGCTTAAGAAGTAAAACACTGAATTTAACTATTCTTAGCTCAACTAAGTCAGACTCAAGCCATTTTAATCATAATCCCAATTTAATTACAAGACAACAAGGCGGCACAAACTCAACTCAAATTCCTGATCATTTATACCAGTAGCTATTTAAACAATACAAACCTGATACCTTTGAGTTTATGATTTCAATCTAATACATGATACCATAGACATCTAACATGATAACAACTTAATTTAATCTACTGAAATATAAACCCTTAGTATTTAGGATTCGAAATGTTACCTAATATATGAATTTAACCACGTTACACTAAGGCAATCAGTATGCTCAAATTACTCAGACCTGCTTAAACTTGAACTATTATGCAGCCTACTTGAAACACAATCACCACTAGGTTACTCGTAAAATTCGACTGAAGCTATAAGTGATAATCCATACAGTCCAATTAATATAAATTAAAAATGTTGAATTAACGTTTAAATACACAAATCAGAATAGCTTCATGTAAATTAAAGAAAAGCAAAGAAGTTCTTCAATATTCCTTCTCGGAAAAGATCATGCATATGTATCCCATCTCACATCACTTGAGTTTCAAAAATGTACCTGGAAATTGCAATGTAAGAAGAAAAGAGATGTCACCAGCAGCAGATGACAGGAATATGACCCAAACACAAACCAAGAATCAAGTTCAATAACCCAGGAAATGTTCTGAATCAACAGGATTAGTAGATCAACCAAAAACAGCTTGAACAAACTCAAATGAACTCGAAATTGAACCCAGAAAATTCTGTAACTTCAGCATGCCAAAATTCAACTCGAATAAACCCAATTCAGCTCAAACTTAACTCAGGAACTTTTTATCACGTCAATCACTAAGAAAACAGTTGCTAAAACTTGAAATTTGCCTAGGAAACTCAAAGATTGCAGTAATTTTTTTTTTGTGATTTTTTGTTGCTTTTTGTTTTGTATTTTTTTTAAGAAACTAAGATCTAAAGGAATTTGGATTTGAAATTCAAATTTCAGATTCCTAAAACTTATAGAATACTATTTTGGGGGGGAATTTAAGAGCTAGAAGGGATTTGGGAATTTTCAAACTTCTAAAACTTGTTAATCAAGGCACTAGGGATGACTTTTATAGGCAAGAAATGGGGCAGAATGTTCTGGAAGGGTTTTCCTATTTTTTCCCTTTTTGTTTTCAGAAATTGGCTATTAGACCCTAATTTTATGAGTTGTTACCCAAGTTACTGCATTAAAAATGCAGAAACTTACACTAAGGCCCCCTTCTAGAAGGCCCTAGGGTGTTCTTGCCTTGTTTTCTACCTTTGGAATGCCTATACTACCCTAACTTGATTTCTACAATTACCAAGTCTTAATAAACCAGCCCTTTTTGTGTGCCCAAACTACCCTTGATTGCCTCTAAAATCACCAACCCAACCAACCCCTTACTTTAGCTAAAAAATCAACTATAGTTAATCCTAATGAGCCTAAATCAGCTATAACCAATCAACAAAACTAAAATTTAACTCTAACTAATACTAACCTTTGAACTAATAAGCAGTAAACTGTTAAGAACCCAGTAAAATAACAAACCTATGATTAACTAACATCAATAAACTACAGAACTAATTCATGACAATGTCAACCAAGTATGAATTTTAAAAGGTAACGACTAAACAATATTTCATGAATTTATAATACTATCAGTAAGAATAGAGGAGGAATCAAAAAAAAAAATTTAAACGAAAAAATCACCAATATTTATTACTGCCAAAACGGGTATAAGGAAAAGATGAACAAATGAAAATTATACTCAAATTAACTAAAGAAGTAGGAGAAACTCACCCATGCGAGGCTGGAATGGAGATTGAAGAATCGATTCGAGCCCTGGAATAATGTTAATCATTTGTTCTACTCAAAGAACAAACGAAAAATGTTATTTCATGGCTCGAATCCAATACCAGACTCGAAAAAAATAGGCAAAATCGAGCAAAAGTGCACTCCTAGGGTTCTTCCTGATTTACAATTCGAGATTCGAGTAGTTCCGGTGGTATTTGAAGAGAAATGGTTGCGTATTTGGGCTGAGGATGTTAAGGAGATTCAAGAGTGTAAGTTTGGTTTAATTTGGATGAGTTTGCATTTTGGCCGAACTTTTCAATTTAAGATTTGAGAGTTTTGGTTAGGAATCGAGGGATGGTATTTGGGGATTTGAAAAGAGGAGAAAGAGGGAACTTGTGGTGAAATTTTGGGCGGATTTGGAGCATCGCCGCCAGCGGAGGCGATTTCCGGCCGGCGGCGGATGGCGGAGATACGGCAGGGGTACGGTGGTGATACATCGGCAGCTGGAGACGGGGAGGGGGTACGAGGAGGATGATATATGTCTTAGGGTTTATGGGAATTTTCGAACAATCTTATTTTAATTCATGATCAATCCGGGTCGTCGGATTAGATCAGATCAATAGCCAGGATTGATGGACGCCCCAAAATAGCGTCGTTTAGGGGGGCGGATCTGGACCGGGTAAGGTATGGGTTGTGTCGGTTGGAGCTTTGGTTTGGGCTATTGAAGGAGCCTGGGCATGGGTGGGAGATTTTTGGTCCGATTTTGGAATTAAAGAATGCATGGCCCAAAGTAAAAACCTTCTAATTCTTTTTATCTTAGTTTTCTTTTCTTTATTTTGTATTCAATTTGTATTTTCTAATTTTATTGAATGCAAGATTAAAATAAAAGACCCAATTGACTCTACAATTCTACTAATTAATTTCCAAAATTAACTAACTCCTAACTTAAAGAAAACTTAAGACAAAATTTAAAATTTAAAAGAATTAAAAGTAGAAATGCAAGGACCATTTTTGGTTTTTCCTTTATTTTGGTAATATTAAAATACACACTATTTTTGTATATTTTCTAGGAATTATATCAATCAAAAAATGCACACAAAAAAGCCAACAAGACACAAAATTATACAATTAATTCATAAAAATTCAAATAATAAAATAAAATCCTAATCCTAATGGAGTTTATAGGAGTAATTTAAGCGTGGCAAAATCACATGCTCACAGCTGCCCCTCTTTGCTCGAAGACACGAAAGGTTTTCGGGCAAAGATAAATGAGCACCATGAAGGATTTTTGCCTGCTCAGCAGTCCATAAGAAGCGTTTTGAAAACCGCCTGACCGAACCCTGCTTCAAAGGTTGCCTACATATCCTTGGCTATAAAGGAATCAGGTCAGTGTAGTTCTGGAACGTTTGGTAGCTAGGACTACCAGGAGCTGTGAATTTCACTGTTGTTGCTGCTGTTGCTGCTACTGCTTGCTGACCTCCTTATTACACCAAAATGAAAATCAAAGCCAAGCTAGCTATGCCTATCAACTACGAGTTACAAGATTCCTATCTATAATTTCTTGAAACTTGATCTTGAGTCTTTGCTGATTTGTTGTGGACTTCGATCTGAATCTTGATGCTCGCAAGTTGTAGGTGTTTACTTCTTCATGCAGCGTTAGGTCAAAATAGGATCAGCGGAGCTTGTGACTTCAATCAGGTTTTGAGCGATCTGCACCCTTACTTGCTTCACATTTGAGTTCATTTCTTTTGGTTCTTTATCTTCTTTTTTGATTTTGAATTGAGATTAATTTCATCGGTCATCTCGCACCCTGTGTCTTGAGATCGACCTGCATAAGATACCAAAACAAACAAACGAACGAAATTTTTCTGCCTCAGTTTTCACTAGGAAAATTTCGTGAGTTAGTTGTAACACATATCTAAGCAATAAAATTAGGATTGTGTAGGGGGATCCTCGGTTTTTGGCCAAGATTTGGAAAGAAAAGGCTCATCAGTTTTTGGGCCGGGAGATTCTCGGCTTTTTGGCCGAGATTTGGAAAGAAAAAGCTCCTCGGTTTTTTGGCCGGGAGATCCTCGATTTTTTGGCCGTGATTTGGAAAGAAAAAGCTCCTAGGTTTTTTGGCTGGGAGATCCTCGATTTTTTGGCCGGGATTTGGAAAGAAAAAGCTCCTTGGTTTTTTGGACAAGATTTTGAAAGAAAAAAGCTTCTTGGTTTTTGGCCGGGAGATTCTCGATTTTTTGGCCGGGATTTGGAAAGAAAAGATCCTTGGGTTTTGCTAGGGAGATCCTCGGTTTTTTGGCCAGGATCTTGAAAGAAAAAGCTCCTCGGTTTTTTGGCCGGGAGATCCTCAATTTTTTGGCCGGGATTTAGAAAGAAAAAGCTCCTCGGTTTTTGGCCGGGAGATCATCAGTTTTTTGGCCGGGATTTGGAAAGAAAAGGCTCCTCGGTTTTTTGGTCGGGAGATCCTCAGTTTTTTGGCCGGGATTTGGGAAGAAAAAAAAAGGCTCCTCGATTTTTTGGCCGGGAGATTCTCGGTTTTTTGGCCGGGATTTGGAAAGAAAAAACTCCTCGGTTTTTGGCCGGGAGATCCTCGGTTTTTTTGGCCGGGATTTGGAAAGAAAAGGCTTCTCGATTTTTTGGCCGGGAGATCTTCGGTTTTTTGGCCGGGATTTGGAAAGAAAAGGCTCCTCAGTTTTTGGGTCGGGAGATCCTCGGTTTTTCTTTTTGGACGGGATTTGGAAAGAAAAAGATCCTCGGTTTTTTGGTAGGGAGATCCTCGATTTTTTGGCCGGGATTTGGAAGAAAAAGCTCCACGGTTTTTGGCCGGGAGATCCTCGGTTTTTTGGCCGGGATTTGGAAAGCAAAAGCTCCTCGATTTTTGGCCGGAAGATCCTCGATTTTTTGGCCGGGAGATCCTTGGTTTTTTGGCCGGGATTTAGAAGGAAAAAGCTCCACGATTTTTTGGCAGGGAGATCCTCGATTTTTTGGCCAGGATTTGGATAGAGAAAAAGCTCCTCTACTACTATGATTTATTTTCTTTTGGGATTTTCAATTTCATTTTCTTTTCTTCTTTTTCCTTTTCTTCTTCTTTTTATATTTTCCTTTTTTTATTTAGCAAAACGCATGAAAGAATCTTGGGGAAACTTCCTTTTTGGTTGTTTTCCTGCTGCAAAGTTATTTCAGCGCTTGCGCATTTCATTTCTTTTAGGTTTCACCTGCTTCTTGCACGGTTGCTCTGAATAAGACCTGTTTTCAACAAACAACAATTTGTTAGTTTGAAATGGTGGTTGGTTTTGTGGCCTTTATCATTCCAATTTCTTGATCCCGGCCCCTTTCCGTTGAGAACTTTGCTGCTTGTTGGCTTTGAGGGTGAATCTCTTTTCAAACCGACCGGGTTCAACTCTCAGGATTTCATTATGACTTGCCCGTGTGGGCTCTAGCCTTTTCACTTTATTCTGCCCTTAGGACCTTTACCTTTGACTTTCTTTCTTTTCAAACATCTTTACTTTGAAAGCAATCAACCACCATGGTCAGTCGGGATTGGACTGATGCACCCACTGAGGCTGGGTATTTTCTTTGGCTTTTGCCAGGCGGAGCTCTATAGAACCAGTCCTGCCACTTTTTCTTTGCAGTAATTCCAGAGTCAGCGTTAAGCCGAAAGGGATTCAAAGAAGAAATATACAAAAGGCAAGCAGATGAGTTTAAAGAGAAGCGTCCCTTTCGGGGGAAAAGATGGACTTATCTGGGGTGTGCATGCTGGCTTCAAATGAACATGACATGCTTCTTGGACTGGACGCCTGACCCAAACAAACTTTCCAACTTCTCGTGAACCCATTGATCTGCATTTCCAAACCAGGGACCTTGCCATGACTCTTTTAGTGATGAGATGTCTTCTTTTCAGCCGACAGCGCCCTTTGCAGGTTTTCGCCAATTGACCTCTCTCATTTCTCTTCTCACTGTCGCCCGATAGTGCTTTTTGCGAGTTTTCACTAAGCGAACTTTCTCATTTTTGTTTCCTCTACTCACCATCGCCTTATGGTGCCCGAAGGTTTTCACCGATAAGACTCTCTCATTTTATTTCTCACAATTTAAATTGTATCAGATTCCATAAATGACGTTTTTCACTTCACTTCCTTTGCTAATTGATCATAAGAACTTGAACAAGGTCTTTAGGTAAAAAGGATTTTGGGCGGAACTACAACTTTGGAACCATTTCGGCGGATTCATAGCCGAACCATCATATCATCTGCCCTAGTTTCAATTTTTTGGGGGAAATTGGGATTTTGTTTTGGTGTGACTGAACCTCAGCGAGAGGCTGCCTACGTATCCTTTCGGAATCAAGTCAAACGTAGTTCAGGCAAATAATTTTTGCTTTTGTTTTTGTTTTGTTTGGTTTTTCTTTTCTCTTTCTTTTTCCTTTTTTTTCTTTTTCTTTTTTTCATTTCTTTTTCTTTTTTTTTCTATAGTACTTCCTAGTTCCAAAGAGGGTGACCAAAGAAGAGTAACTGGCTCAAAAGGTTTACGAAAGATTGATAGTATTTGGGGTAGCGAGAAAGAAAGTGTTCATCATCTCAATTACACGAAAGCTATCAAACTAGAAGGCCTAGACATAGTACCTTTTGACCGCATCCGCATTGACTGCTGTTTCAGGGTCATTTCCTTCGATGTCTCCCAGATACAGTGCTCCTTTTGGCAATATCTTTCGGATTATGTATGGACCTTTCCAATTAGGATCAAACTTTCCTTTTGAAGTGTGTCCCACTTCAAAATTCCTGGGACACACTTTCTTGTTATAGGCACGGGCCATTCTTTGTTGGTACAACTTCCAGTGGCAAACTGCGGTCATCCATTTTTCATCAATTAATGACAGCTTCTCTAGCTAGGTTTTGACCCACTCACTATCCTCAATTTCTGCTTTAACGATTATGCAAAGCGAAGGGATTTCTACTTCTGCAGGTATGACTGCTTCAGTTCCGTAAATCAACAAGTACGGAGTCGCTTCGACTAATGTGCGCATTGTGGTACGATACCCGAGTAATGCAAAAGGAAGCTTTTCATGCCATTGCCTGGAGCTTTGAATCATCTTTCTCAAAATCTTCTTGATGTTCTTATTTGCTGCTTCAACAGCACCATTGGCTTTTGGCCGATAAGGAGTAGATTTTCTGTGTGTTATCTTGAATTTTTCACATACCTCTCCCATCAGACGACTATTCAAGTTTGCAGCGTTGTCGGTAATGATAGTGGCAGGAATACCAAAGCGGCAAATAAGATTGGAGTGCACAAAGTCTACCACAGCATTCTTGGTGACCGACTTGAGAGTGATGGCCTCAACCCATTTTGTGAAGTAATCAATTGCAACCAATATGAATCTATGCCCGTTTGAAGCTTTCGGCTCAATCGGCCCAATGACATCCATACCCCAGGCAACAAACGGCCAAGGTGCTGACATCAGATGAAGCTCTGTTGGAGGTGCACAGATCAAATCACCGTGCACCTGGCATTGATGGCATTTTCGAACAAAACTGAAGCAGTCCTTCTCCATGGTTATCCAATAATATCCCGCTCGCAGTATTTTCTTTTCCAAAACATATCCATTCATATGAGGTCCGCACACCCCTGCGTGCACTTCATGCATAATTCTTCCGGCTTCCTCGACATCAACACATCTTAGCAAGTTGAGGTCCGGGGTCCTTTTATACAAAATATTACCGCTTAAGAAGAAACCACTCGCATGCCGTCTAATGGTTCTCTTCTGATCTCCAGTGGCTTTCTCGGGGTATTCTTGTATTTTCATAAATCTTTTGATATCATGATACCAGGGATGAATGCTGGGTTCCACCTCGACCGTATTAAAATAACCGTGTCTTTCTTTGATTTGAATTTCCAGGGGATCAATATGGGCATTGCCTGGGTAAGGCAGCATTGAAGCTAAAGTGGCAAGTGTATCAGCTAGTTCTTTGTGACATCGAGGAATGTACCTGAACTCTATTGAATTGAAACGTTTGGTGAGATCTTCCACGTGTTGCTGATATGGAATGAGCTTAACATCTCGAGTCTCCCACTCTCCTTGTGCTTGCCGGATAATCAAATCGGAGTCCCCTATGATCAATAAATCTTCAACATCTTGGTCAATGGCCATATTCATGCCCATGATGCAGGATTCATATAAAGCTGTGTTGTTTGTGCAGAAGAATCGGAGCCTAGCTGTAGCCGGATAGTGCTGACCATTGGGTGATATCAAGATTGCCCCAATGCCTACACCTCTTACATTTACCGCTCCATCAAAGAACATTTTCCAAGCACGAGTGTCTTCCGAAATTGCTTCTACTGAATTTACCTCTTCATCTGGGAAGTATTTGCTCAATGGTTGGTATTCCTCGTCAACCGGGTTTTCCGCTAAATGATCCGCCAATGCCTGGGCTTTCATTGTCGTGCGAGTGACATAGACTATTGAATTCAGTGAGCAGGATTTGCCATTTTGCCAGTCTCCCAGTGGGTATCGGTTTTTGGAATATGTATTTCAACGGATCCAACCTGGTTATGAGGTAGGTAGTGTGGGCTTGAAGATAGTGTCTCAACTTCTGAGTGACCCACGTCAGAGCACAGCGTGTTCTCTCCAATAAAGTATATTTGGCCTCGTAGCTGGTGAACTTCTTACTCAGATAGTAGATCGCCTGCTCTTTCTTGCTGGTTATATCATGTTGCCCCAGAACGCAACCAAAAGAATTTTCCAAACACAGTTAGATACAAAAAGAGTGGTCACCCTGGCTCAGGTGGGACCAACACCGGAGGATTTGACAGATATTCCTTGATCTTGTCGAAGGCTCTTGACATTCAATTGTCCATGTGATTGCTGCATCTTTCTTCAACAGTTTGAATATGGGCTCACACGTGGTAGTCAGTTGAGCAATAAACCAACTAATATAGTTTAGCCTGCCCAATAAACTCATCACGCCTTTCTTAGTTCTCGGAGGAGGCAGATCTCGAATGGCTTTTATCTTCGTTGGATCTAACTCAATACCTCTTCTACTGACTATGAAACCCAGGAGCTTGCCTGATGGGACTCCAAAGGCACATTTGGCCGGATTCAGCTTCAAATTATACTTGTGCAGCCGTTCAAAGAACTTTCTCAAATCTCGAACGTGGTCACTCTGAGTTTGGTACTTGATGATTACGTCATCCACATACACCTCAATCTCTTGATGCATCATGTCGTGGAAAATGGCAGCCATGGCTCTCATATAGGTTTCCCTGACATTCTTCAGCCCAAATGGCATGACCCGATAGCAGTAGGTACCCTAGGGTGTAGTGAAAGTTGTCTTCTCGGCATCTTCTTCATCCATCAACACCTGGTGATATCCTGCGTAACAATCCATGAAGGACTGTATTTCATGTTTGGCGCAGTTATCAACAAGGATGTGGATGTTGGGCAACGGAAAATTATCTCTGGGACTCGCCCTATTCAAATCTCGATAGTCCACACACACTCGGGTTTTCCCGTCTTTCTTTGGCACTGGAACCATATTGGCTAGCCATGTAGTATATCGGACCACTCGGATTATCCCCGCCTTCAATTGTTTTGTGATTTCTTCTTTAATTTTATCACTGATATCGGTTTTAAACTTTCTTTGCTTTTGCTACACTGGAGAACAATCGGGGTAAATCGGCAGTTTGTGCATCACTAGATCCATACTCAGTCCTGGCATATCATCATATGACCAAGCAAACACATCTTTAAACTCAAACAAGAGTTGGATTATTACGTCTCGGGTTTTCTCATCTGTGTTAATGCTTATTTTGGTCTCCCTTATTTCTTCAGCAGTTCTCAAATTAACCGGTTCAGTATCATTCAAATTTGGCTTAGGTTTGTTCTCAAATTTTCCAATTCTCGATTTATTTCCTAAAAGCCTCTTCTTCATCATATTCCGGTTCTTGATTTATTATTTCACAGTTAGACAGTGTGTTTGAGTCTGGGCATGAAGTCTGCAAGCATGTATGTTATTTAAAGCCGCATTATTATAACTGAAAAGAAAAGATGAAAGGGAAAAATAACAAAATCAGAAAGAATAAAGAGAAAATGGACGATGAAATACTGATTTCATTTCTTGGAATTTGGAAAGATAGCAGGGTTTACATTCATGAATTCAAAAATAAGAAACTAAAAGAAACATCCAAGTTATACCCTGAAACTACTCGAGATGCAGAAAAGGTGACAGGGCTAGTCTACCGGGACTCCTACCTGATCGAGAATAGCGTAGCCTTCCAATTTTGGAGTTTGGCGTCTGGTCCCACGTAGAGCACCTCAGCGGTGCTAGACCCTTCCCCCGGCTGGACCATGTTGGTTTCATAAAGCATTTGCCTCATAGCTCCACAGATATCTTCTATTTCATCAGTCGTGAACACCTCATCATCTTCTTCTTCGCCATACTTAGGCTTGACAAAGGTCTCATATAGATGTGGCAATGGTTGTGGCAGAACTCATCCTCCTTTCTTTCTTTTGTCGGCCCATTTCTCATCATCTGGGGTAGGTGGAAGCCTATCCCGAAATACTTTTTTGCTGCGGGTAGCGTTACCAGTTTGGATATTCCTTGCAAAGCTTTTCCCAACCCTTTTCCTGTTTTGAAACCATGTCTAACCATTTCTTTGGATACCATAATCGAAGCATTAGATAAGAAAGGCTGGGGGCATGGATGTCCTTCCTCATACTGATAAGCTACCACAATTTTAAAGGCTTGATAGAAAATATGCTCACTTCCCTCCCTCGCCTCTAGGCATAGGATAGATGGGTCACGATATATGGACTGCTCACCCTCTCCGTGAACCATGATCGCCAGATCTTCATGCTCAAATTTTACCATCTGGTGGAGGGTAGAGGGCACAGCTCTTGCAGCATGGATCCAAGGCCTTCCAAGAAGAAAATTGTAAGATGTAGCCATGTCTAACACCTGGAAAGTCACCTCAAAATCCACCGGGCCTATGGTCAGTATCAAATCAATTTCACCAATGGTATCTCTTTTAACACCATCGAAAGCTCTCACGCAAACATTATTTGGACGAATCCTTCCCATCCCTATTTCTATTCCTTGCAAAGTGGAGAGTGGGCAGATGTCGACCCCCGAGCCTCCATCCACCATGGCACGCTTAATGTAGTAACCTTCACATTTGACAGTCAAGTGCGAGGCTTTATTGTGGGCAGCTCCTTCTGGAGACAAATCATTTTTGCTGAAGGAGAGTTAGTTGATGGCAAAAAATCTTTCTGCCATCCTTTGAAGTTGTTCGACCAAAGTCTCGATTGGCACATATGCTTCGTTGAGAGTTTTCATAAGGATCTTTTGATGTTCGGCAGATTTGGTCACCAGTGACAATAATGACACTTGCTCTGGACACTACCTCAATTGGTCTACTGTTTCATAATCCGGCATTTTCATTTTCTAAAAGAAAGCCTCTTCTTCTTTACTGCTTCTTATATGGAAAACGCTTTCGTGTGGCGATGTTTACCTCTTGTATATTTGAATATTTTTCAATAGGGACTGTTCCTGGAAGTTCTCCCGAAATTTCTTTGCCTCTGTATGTGACCACTGTTTGTTGGTAGTTCCACGGCACCGCAGAGGGGTCGGTCATTGGCTTTTGTGGTGCGCGTCCAATAACCACTGGCTCGTTCAGCCGAGATGGCTTAATTGTCCCCCGTACCACATAGGCCCCTTTCGGCATATACATCGACATCTCCTTCTTTATTTCAAACTTCCTTGGAGTGCTCACAACCTGTGGTTTCTCTTGGCGACCTCGAGGAACATAAAGAACTTCTTGTTTAGGAGGCACCGTCTCTACTTTTGTCTAAGTTTTCTTCTCGGGCTCAATTTTGACAGCTTTATTCTTCTTCTTTCCTTTTTCCTGCTTCGGGGCTACCTTGGGCTTCCTTTCGGCATTGACAATAGCAATTATGGCTTTCAAAGTCTCGGTCTTCACAAATCATACCGATTATCGACCCGTTGTTGTGAGCGGGTAGGGGATTATTGGTAACATTCGGGGCTTCTTCATCCCTCAACACTATTTTTCCTTGTTCAATCAAATCTTCCACAGCTTTTTTCAATGTCCAGCAGTTGTCAGTACTGTTCCCTCCAGCTCCTAAATGATAGGCATAATGGACACCTTGTTGATAGGCTGGAGATTTCGGGTTCGGCCTATTTTGGGGGATAGGCTGTAATAGGTTCATCTAGACGAGCTTGGGGAACAAACTGGAGCAGGTTTCACCAATTGGTGTAAAATTTGGTCGTCTAGGTGGTTCCCGAGGGCGGAAATTATTTTGTAGTGGTCGGGGATTATATTGGTTTTAGTAAGGAGGCTGGTTTCTTTGTAATGGAGGTGGGTTTCAATTAGCTTGTGGTTGCGGTCGGCCGAAAGGTTGAGCATTCATTACCGCATAAGGTGGGGGAGCATAAGTCATGTCTGTGTGAGGGCAGTAGTGCTGAGGGGTTCTTTAAGAGAATACCGGTCTAGGAGCGCAGTTTCTTCTCCCTCCCAATGCTGCAATCACTGTTTCTTCTTTCTTCTTGACTTTTGCCATTCCTCCAGACCCTCCTTGGATGGCTTGGGAGGTTGCTCTTATGGCCGATTGGCTCAAGATTCTGCCTGTTTTTAACCCATTCTCTACCATCTCTCCGGTTTTTATTGCCATTGCGAAGGGCTTACCCATATCGGACATAATATTTTGAAAATAATCTGCCTCCTGAGCCTGTAGGAAGACAGTGACCATCTCTACCTTATCCATTGGAGTCTTCACCCTTGACGCCTGTTCATGCCACTTAATTGCATATTCGCGGAAGCTCTCTGAGGGCTTTTTCTTTAGATTTGCCAAGGAGTTCCTATTTGGCGCAATGTCCATATTGTACTGAAATTGTCAAACAAAATCTCGGGCCAGATCATCCCATATATGCCAACGCGAGATATCCTGATCCATATACCACTCTGAAGCGATACCAATCAAGCTTTCCCCGAAATATGCCATCAATAATTCTTCTTTCCCATCGGCACCCCGTAACTGATTGCAGTACTTCTTTAGGTGAGCAATAGGGATGCCGTGCCCATCATACTTTTCAAATTTTGGCATTTTGAATCCTGATGGCAAGTGTACATGCGGGAACATACAAAAGTCTGTATAGGAGACACTTTTCTGCCTGCTCAAGCCTTGCATATTTTTCAAGCTTTGCTCGAGGCTTCACATTCTTTTTGCCATCTCGTCCTGCTCTGAGGCTTTGGGGGTTTTATCCTGCCCCGGCGTATGCTCATATGGTGGCTAAGAGTATGTGTACTGAGGATAATTAGGAGGATCAGCTTGAAAGACGGGATTCTGGAAGGTGAAGACCGAGGGGTCAAAAGTATGCTTTGGTAGTGATGGTTGGGCTGTTACGGAGGCTGGTAGAGTTGTGAAGATATTGGAAGCAATTCCAGATGGGAACACCTGGGGGTGAGCTTCAGAGGGTGTTCCAAAAAAGTTAGCAGTCATAGTAGGTTGCCCCAGAGGAATATTTCGGCGGCTGATAGGGACAGTGGTAGCACATCTAGATCTAGGGAACAACTCCGGGAATCCGGGGATAGTGCTTGGAGGTTCCTTTCCGTTGTTCCAAGCATCCCACATTTCCATCAATCGCAGGCACAGGATCCGATTTTCTTCAGCTGTATAGGATTCAGAGGCCGGCATCCCAGAGATTGGGCTGTCTTCGGGTATGGGGATTGCAGGCAGGGTCATTTTAGATGACATTTCTGTATTTCCTTTTGATCTGGTGAAATATCGATGTTAGGCCAGCTTACCACAAACCAACCACCGTTTCTAAAAATCAGCTGGAGGACAGCAAAAATGGTTAGTATAAAACAAATAACAGATAGGTAACCGCATATTGGAGTGTGATGCACCTACACAATTAAATGAATATCTACGTGTTTGCTTCGGTTGCATGCGTCATCCCGGCTTTTCCTCTTATTCCTTTTCTCTTTTCTTTCTCTTTTTGTTTTGTTTTCTCTCATTTTATTTCCCTTCTTTTCCATTTTCTGCTTTTATTTTCTTTGGCCATGGTTTTTTTTCTTATTTTTTTCTTTTTCCCCACATGAATCAGACCAAGCGTAGTTCGTGAAAACAAATGCAAAAATAGAAGCAACAATGTTTTTTAGAACTTTCAATTTTACTGATAGCAAATACTTCGATTACAAGGACTCAAGACTGACGTATTAAGACAACTAACAGAATTTAAATAACAAGAAGAGCTATAAAGTCCACCATTAACTATGCTACGAAAATACAGACTGACTCGAAAAGAAAATACAGATTCAGATAACTGACAGACTCTAGTAAAGGAAATACAGACTCAAATGACAATCATGAATACATTAAAGCTCCTGGTGCCCGTGGGACATCGTTGAGTCTCACTACGGGCCTATATGCAAGTTCCCCTTGAAGTCTGTCCAAGTCCCTTATTATCTGCTTCACAACTATCATCACTGATGCAAAGAAAGTGGTGCGAGTCATGTTCTCGCACATTTGGCATTTCCTGGTAATGTAGTGAGCAATAGCCAGGATTCTCTATCTGATTATGCCCTTTTCCTGAAGCAACCGCCCTATATGTTGGGCCCCGGCCTCCAAAGTCTACTGATTTTGTTCCTGGAGTTGTTGCAAGTCCATTTCTAGTTGTGCCAATGCCGTGTAGCAATGCTCTCTTTCAACCTTGAATTCCTTTGCCTGTTTGATCATTTTATTCTTTGTGGCGATGACCTTTGCCCTTAATCCTGTGACCTCATTATCGTATTCTTCTTTTAACTGTTTAACCATGTAAGCTCGCTCTTCCGCATTTCTAGCCAATTGTTTTCGAACCCCGGCTAATTCTCTCTCCGCTTTGTTGATGTCAAAACTATAGTCATTCACTTTTTGCCTTAGGTTTTCTATAAGCTTTGCATCTTTGGCACTCCTAACACGATTTTCAACCGCTATTTTCATCTTTTTGATTTGGGCTCGTAAGGCTTCATTCTCTTTGGCCAATTTCTTTTTCTCACCCTCGTCAGCCGTGGCTTGCACGCTATTTTCAAACGTAAGGTCTTGGACCTGCTTTTCCAATTCTCCTATTTTGGCTCTGTATTCTTTTTCTTTGGCTAACCAGGCCCACTGTTCTTGCGATGACTCGGCAAAATCCTGGATGTAAGGTCTTTTAGCTGGCCTTTCGTGCTCATATTCTCTCCTATACCAAGCAAGGTATCCTGGTGACGTTTTGCCTTTGGCCCTATCCTGCACCCAAGTATCCGCTTTTAAGTATTGATATTCGTTGCGGATCTGGCAGACTTTTCCTTCAGGAAACTATCCGTCAGGGCTAATCTCAACTACCTAAGCACTAGATCGCCGTCTTTTGGCACTATTTGGCACCTCCCGAGTTGCCTTAACACCCGATACGGGGCATAAGGCTGAATGCTTCTAAGACCCATCAAGAGGAAATGTGGCTTTGCTGCTAGCATATATATGATTTTGTCAATGGGCAACCATCCAAATGTCCACTCTATTTGACTAGCAGTGAGGGATTGAAAGTATGTTGTCCAGCCCGTAAATCCTTCGGTCAAATTGACCCCTTAAATCCTCGTATAAAACTCTTCTATGCATGTTTTCTCTGGAGATACATAGATTAAGAACTGAGGAGGATGGCACAGGTGCTCAATCATCCACATTTGCAGCAGTAGATTGCACCCCTCGAAGAAGTCTCCCCTGGCTTTGCAAGCTGTAAGAGTGCGGAAGATTTCGGCTAATATCATAGGCGCAAGAGTGCTTTTGGCTTGAGTCTTTAGAGTGCTAACGACTCTGGCTATTCTTATGTCAATGTTTCCGTCTTTCCTTGGAAATACCACAAGCCCCAGAAAAACCACCATGAAAGCGAAACGTCTATGCTCCTCCCATTTTTGTCGGTTTCCTTTGCTACATATCTTGCTTTCCGAGTTGTTGAACCCTCATACGTGGCCATATATGTGGTATATGAAGTGTGGGGTGCAAAAGCCGTTTGCCAAACCGTGTTGTGAACCGTCCTCATTATCTTCCTAGAGTCTAAGAATCTGTGTATAGCTACGGTTCTCGGGGCAAGCAAGTACTTGTTTCTTAAAGGAGCCTCGGCACTTCCGATATACCCAGTTATTTCCTCTAGGGTGGAGTGAGCTCAAAGTCCGAGAAATGGAATACATTGTATGTCGGGTCCCAACATGTGACCAAAGCTCTGATGATGTCTCCCCGAGGCACAATCTCCAATAAACCGGTAAGCCCTTTCAAATATTTGTTGACCTCGCTCTGTCCTTGTTTACCCGGATCGTTCCACCATAGACGCAACTCCAAAGGGATTACATTCATGATTGAGAAAGGTTCATTTTGAATCGTGCTCATCCTGCACATTTATTAAGATGATTTAATCACTTATTTGAGCCTGAAACAAATGACACTATTTGTTCAGATTTCTAATTTAAAACAAGCGGCCGGTTTTGCAGATACGACCTTTCAGCACTTTCAGAAGGGAGATTTTAAGGCTTTGCCCGCAAACCGTTTTAAAAAATGACTCAAGGTGGCTGTTCTTGCAAACAGCCTTTCGGCACCCCTTTAGGGACATTCGGCTTGTTTTATACAAGAGTAGCCTCATCCGACTTATTTATGGCAAAAATTAAAATTTTGACATTTTTGAGTATTTTTCGAAAAAGGGAGGTTGGACCCAGTGAGGGTTGCCTACGTATCTCACATCCGGTGAGAATCAAACCAGCGTAGCTCGGATAGACTTGCCAAAATCAAAACTATTTTGACCAACAATTGTCTTTCTGTTTTTCAAATATTTACTCTTTTTTTCTTTTTTTTTTTCATTTTCTCGATAAATCCGACAGCATTTCGAGACTATTTGGGTATTGGGGCTCTTTCAAATAAATGATTTTCCTCACTTAGTCCTAACACTGCTATTTTTCACAATTTTTCACTCATTATATACAAGCTGGTCAACATGCACAGCGGAGCAAATAAATGTGCAAGTAGCACGTAAGATGCATCAAGATGGTCAATTCATTTCGGGTCACCTGTCCTAGACAAACCTAACCCCTGTGTTGAGTCCCCTAAGTCAAATGCACATGATACAAACAAACTTCCTATTAGGGATATGGCATGAGGTCGAGTTATTCTAGGTTCAAAACCTGGGTATATGTTCTAGACTGTGTACCCGAGCGGACAACTTGAGTTGAGGAGGGGGCTACATATCGGGGACCTGCGAGATCGTCCGGCTTAGTAACTTGTCCGGCCTCTTCCTTATTTCAAGGTATGACACTAACAGAATAGGGAGTCTCAACCAGTAAGCACATCCCCGGAAGTGAGAAGAGAAGGGTTTCATCATAATTTATATACAGTTCAAATAATATCAAAGCGATAAAGCATTTAGCACATTAGCATGAAACGTGTAGGAAAATCAGATAAAGCCAAACATAATAATTATTCTAAGCTCGAATTCCTAAACCCTGAACCAAGGTTCTGGGTTCGATCCCCAACAGAGATGCCAGAGCTGTCACACCTTTTTTTTTTACACACCTACCCCGAAGGATAATGTATAAGGGAGTTTTTCCATTTAAAGTGACATTATTCGAAATGGGATAATTTATTTGTTTTAGAGTCGCCATTTGGGATAGGATAGGCTTTTGGTGTCTCAGGTCACTGGTTTAACTTAAATCCCAAATCGAGGAAAATTTCGACTTCCAAATTGGAGTCTGTGAACCAGAAATTCTGAATAAGGAATTTTGTTGACCCTGGGGAAGGTGTTAGGCACCTCCGGATCCCGAGGTTCTTGCACGGTCGCTTAAATTATTATAATTGGCTAAAATTTTGATTTTAATACATGTTTTTAAATTATGTCCTTTTTAACTAGAAAACCCGCTTTTATTATTATTTTTTAAAGAGAATTGCAACATCGTGAAAACGTGTCTCGAACCACGTCACATAAATGCACCCGTAGTCTTCGACATATTTTGACTTCGTTGGAATTTGGATTTGGGTCATATAACTGTGCACCCAAATTTAGGAAGGTAATATTATTAAGTGTCAGGCCTAAAGCAACTAGCGTATTATTAACTTTGCGGAAAGCCATGAAATTTGCTAAATGGCACGTCCCGAGATCTAAAATATTTTTATGGAAACATTTAAGAGGGCCATGCAATTTGTGATTTTGTTTGGCAAGGCTCACCTCTTTTATTTTAAAGGCAACATAAAGAACTAAGATTTCGATTAAGTATTGTCTCTAGAAATAAAGAAAAAGGCCCTAATTAATGGGCATTGTCAATGGACTTCTATTTAAAGTGTTAAAGGAAATTAAATTCTCAACATATTAGGCCTTCAGACCAATCCAAAAGAAAGACTATTCCGGCCTAGTCTTATAAGAAGCTGCACGGTCATGGGCCACTACCTGAGCCAAATAGAACACCAGCCAGACAATTTAATTTCAAACCAGCTCGTCACATAGCACATGCAAACTAATTCAACTTAAAAAGGCTTGTATCAAACATAGTGACTGAACATGAGCAGGTGAACTAAAGTACCTAAAACAATTTGGAATTGACGAACGGTATTTTAAGCTATCAAACCAACTGTAGATTAGTCACGATTCAAATTTAAAACAAATGTGATTTTTGATATACCTAAACTTTCTGAAACAATACAAACTAATGAGGTTTCAATACAAACTAGCTTAAGAAGTTTAAACCACTGAATTTAACTATTCTTAACTCAACTAAGTCAGATTCACGCCATTTTTATCACAATCCCAATTTAATTGCAAGACAACAAGGCAGCACAAACTCAACTCAAATTCCTGATCATTTATACCATTAGCTATTTAAACAATAAAACCCGATACCTTTGAGTTTATGATTTCAATCTAATACATGATACCATAGACATCTAACAAGATAAAAACTTAATTTAATCTACTAAAATCTAAACCCTTAGTATTTAGGATTCGAAATGTTAACTAACATATGAATTTAACCACGTTACACTGAGGCAATCAGTATGCTCAAATTACTCAGACCTGCTTAAACTTGATCTATTCTGCAGCCTACTTGAAACACAATCACCACCAGTTTACTCGTAAAATTCGACTGAAGCTATAAGTGATAATCCATATAATCCAATTAATACAAAATAAAACTGTTGAATTAACGTTTAAATACACAAATCAGAATAGCTTCACGTAAATTAAAGGAAAGCAAAGAAGTTCTTCAATATTCCTTCTCGGAAAAGATCATACACATGTATCCCATCTCACATTACTTGAGGTTCAAAAATGTACCTGGAAATTGCAATGTAAGAAGAAAAGAGAGTTCAGCAGCAGCAGATGACAAGCATATGACCCAAACACAGCCCCAGAATCAAGTTCAATAACCCAGGAAATGTTCTAAATCAACAGGATCAGTAGATCAACAAAAAACAGCTTGAACAAAACTCAAATGAAATTGAAATTGAACCCAGAAAATTCTATAACTTCAGTAGACCAAAATTCAACTCGAATAAACCCAATTCGTCTCAAACTTAACTCAGGAACTTTTTATCACCTCAATCACTAAGAAAACAGTTGCTAAAACTTGAAAATTTGCCTAGGAAACTCAAAGATTGCAGTATTTTTTTTGTGATTTTTTGTTGCTTTTTGTTTTGTATTTTTTTTTGAAGAAAAATTTGGATTTGAAATTCAAATTTCGGATCCCTGAAACTTATAGAATACTATTTTGGGGGGAATTTAAGATCTAGAAGAGATTTGGGAATTTTCAAACTTCTAAAACTTGTTAATCAAGGCACAAGGGATGCTTTTTATAGGCAAGAAATGGGGAAGAATGTTCTGGAAGGGTTTTCCTATTTTCTCCCTTTTTATTTTCAGAAATTGGCTATTAGACCCAAATTTTATGACTTGTTACCCAAGTTACTGCATTAAAAATGCAGAAACTTACACTAAGGCCCCCTTCTAGAAGGCCCTAGGGTGTTCTTGCCTTATTTTCTACCTTTGGAATGCCTATACTACCCTTACTTGAGTTCTACAATTACCAAGTCTTAATAAACTACCCTTTTTGTGTGCCTAAACTACCCTTGATTGCCTCTAAAATCACCAGCCCAACCAACCCCTTACTTTAGCTAAAAAAAAGCAGCTATAGTTAATCCTAATGAGTCTAAATCAGCTATAACCAATCAACAAAACTAAAATTTAACTCTAACTAATACTAACCTTTGAACTAATGAGCAGTAAACTATTAAGAACCCAGTAAAATAACAAACCTATGATTAACTAACATCAATAAACTATAGAACTAATTCATGACAATGTCAACCAAGTATGAATTTTAACAAGTAACACTAAACACTAATTCATGAATTTAGATTACTATCAGTAAGAACATAGGAGGAATCAAAAAACAAAAATTTAAACGATAAAACCACCAATGCTGATTACTGCCAAAATGGGTATAAGGAAAAGATGAACAAATGAAAATTATATTCAAATTAACTAAAGAAGTAGGAGAAACTCACCCATGCAAGGCTGGAATGGAGATTGAAGAATCGATTCGAGCTCTGAAATAATGTTAATCATTTAGTCTACTCAAAGAACAAACAAAAAACGTTATTTCATGGCTCGAATCCAATACCAGACTCGAAAAAACAGGCAAAATCGAGCAAAAGTGCACTCTTATGGTTCTGCCTTCTTTACGATTTGAGATTCGAGCAATTCCGTTGGTATTCGAAGGGAAATAGTTGCGTATTTGGGCTGAGGAAGTTAAGTAAATTCAAGGGTGTAAGTTTGATTGAATTTGGATGAGTTTGCGTTTTGGCCGGACTTTTCGATTTAAGATTCGAGAGTTTTGGTTAGGAATCGAGGGATGGTATTTGGGGATTTGGAAAGAGGAGGAAGAGGGGAACTTGTGATGAAATTTTTGGCGGATTTGGAGCATCACCGCCGGCGGAGGCAATTTCCGGCTGGCGACAGACGGCGGAGATACGGCGGGGGTAAGGTGGTGATACACTGGCGGCTGGAGACGGGGAGGGGGTACGAGGAGGGTGATATATGTCTTAGGGTTTATGGGAATTTGCGGACACTCTTATTTTAATTCATGAATCAATCCGAGCCGTTGGATTAGATAAGATCAATGGCCACGATTGATGGACACCCCAAAACGGCATCATTTAGGGGGAGCGGATCTGGACTGGGTAAGGTATGGGTTGGGACGGTTGGAGCTTTGGTTTGGGCTATTGAAGGAGCCTGGGCATGGGTGGGAGATTTTTGGTCCGATTTTGGAATTA
>MU682621.1:5120-27246 GCA_026770625.1 Nicotiana glauca
AAAACACATCTCAAACCACGTCACATCAATGTACCCGTGGTTATTGACATATTTTGACTCCGTTGAGATTTGGATTTGGGTCACATAAATGTGCACCCGAGTTTAAGAAAGTGAAATTATTAATACGCGCCTAAAGAGACTAACGCGTTATTATTTTGGGGGAGGCCGTAAAATTCACTAAACGGCACATCCCGAAATCTAAGTATTTATATATATATATATACATATATTTAATGAGGGCCCCGCAATTTGTGCATTTTATTTGGCGAGGCTCGTCTCGTTTAATTTAAAAGGATAATCCTAAAGTGACTACATTTTTCTATTTTTGTTTGTCTCTAAAAATGAAAGAAGAAAAAGTCCTAATTAAATTACATGCTTAAGAATTGTTATAATCGAGCTCTGAACACGGTTTGTTAAATCAGAAAATAGGTGCAATACAGGCAGTCCGTTTGCCAACGTGGGCCCAGGTCCATCGCATGTAGTGTTAAATGGGACCTGGGCCATCTTATTCCAATATTGGGCCTAGTTAATTTATTCTACACATGTTCATGGTTTTGCAAAGCTGGAATATAAAAATGATGATATTTAATTAAACAAACTACTGCAACTTGTAGAAAAACAATCAATTGGAATGGGGTAACTTCGAGGTCTAGTTTTAATCCTAAGTTCAAACCATTTGCATACTGAAATTAGATCGCCCTAATAATTAGAGGTCTACTAACCTGATTATACTTGTCATGCATTTGAACGTGTACTACCTAATAACCAAGCTAAAACAGAACATTATTTATTACATTAGTACAAAGCTGTCCAATTACACAAAAGGGGGCAGAAATTTACATAATCGTAGTATATGAAATATTCTAACTATAATCAGTGAAGAAGAAGGTTAAAACTAATAAAGACTTCAAACTTCCACTCTTTTATATGTATTCATGCTTCATGTTTCAACTTACAATAGCCAGTGTATCAGTTGTGTACCTGATATGGAAAGCAAAAGGAAGAGGTAGATCAGCAGAATAGCAGTAGCATACAACAACAATAACAGCAGTAGTGCAACAAGAATGCAGGAATCAACAAGCTTGAAACCCGAACCCAAACTTACTTAAAACTTTTCTACTGAATTTCTCAAGATCTTTTCGAGTTCTTCTTCTGAATTTTTGTATATTCTGTGTATATGCTGTATATTCTGTGTATATCCCCCGGATTTTTCAGAATGTTTCTTAACGTTTTTCTTATTCCTCCTATTTTTTCTCCTCTTTTTTGAACCCCAAATTATCCCTTCAATTTATAGCAAAAAAATTCGAAAATTTCAGATTTTCTTTTTATTTTTTTAAATTATTTTTTTAATTTTTTAATTAAAGGAAATCCCACTTATTTTTTGCTTTTTATTTTTTTATAAAATAAATTCCCACCTTTCTTTGCTTTTATTTTTTAAATTAAAACTTTAATTACTTTTATTTTTTTAATTTTCCACTTTCTTTTACTTTTCTTTTAAAAATTCAACTTTCTTTTACTTTTGATTTTTTAAATCTTCAGCCACTTTTAACTTTTATTTTTTTTAATTCCAACTTTCTTTCCTTTTTCAATTATTTAAAACCAACCGAAATAAAAAATATATTTAATATTTTCGGAATTTAAAAAAAAAATTTAAAAATAATAATAATAATAATAATAATAATAATAATATTAATAGTAATAATTGACCTTTTAAAGTTTTTATTTTTATCCTATAAAAATAATTAAACAAAAGCTAAAATACGTAGAGTGAAAAATCTTAATACGGTAAAAAATTAGGTGTTCACAAACATACCTATCACAACTTCTGGCGAGGACTTTTGGTCCTGTTGACCCGCTAGCGCATAGATACAATTCTGATTACCACCTGAACTGGACCCTCTACCTCTGCCCCTTTTCCCTTTCCTGACCAAAGTCACTAAGGAGGGGCTGAGGCGGACTGCAATTCGTCTAAGCTTAGTCTAGGATCGGGTCTTATATTATGGGGTCTAGGAGCGGTATTACTTCCCAATCCAATTTATTCTGCCTTTTCCTTGGGATTGGTTCTTGTTTGTATATCGTTATTCTATATTCCATCTAACTCCTATTTTGTAGTTGCCGTGCAGCTACTTATTTACATAGGAGCTATAAATGTTTTAATCATTTTTGCTGTGATGTTCATGAATGGTTCAGAATATTACAAAGATTTTCATCTTTTGACCATAGGAGATGGAATTACTTCGATAGTTTGTATAAGACTTTTTATTTCACTAATTACTACTATTTCAGATACATCATTGTACGGGATTATTTGGACTACAAGATCAAACCAGATTATAGAACAAGCTTTTATAAGTAATAGTCAACAAATTGGAATTCATTTATCAACATATTTTTTTCTTCCATTTGAACTGATTTCAATAATCCTTTTAGTTGCTTTAATAGGTGCAATTGGAATAGCTCGTCAATAAAATTTTCTATTAAAACTTGGAATTCAAATAAAATTTTGTTCTGTTTTATCACACGAGGAATAAGTACATTGAGTACTTAAAGAACATGAAGCTTCTATCAGATCCTAAAGAATCAAGGACTCTATGCACAAAGGTTGCATGATTCACTTTGGCCGATGATGGAAAACTATATAGGAGAACGTTCGATGGGCCATTAGCAAAATATTTTGGTCTACGAGACACCGATTACGTTCTATGGGAAATCCATTAGGGCACTTGCCGAAACCATTCCGGTGCCGAGTCGTTGGTTCACAAAGTCATCAGAGCAGGATATTATTGGACCGATATGGAAAAAGATACTAAAGAATTTATTCGAAAATGCGATAAATGTCAAAGGTATGCGCCGATGATCTACCAGTCCGAAGAACAACTTTACTCAGTCATATCCCCATGGCCATTCATGAAATGGGGGATGCATATCATCGGACCTCTGCCATTGATGCCAGGTAAAGCTAAATTCATTTTATTGGCGACTTACTATTTCTCTAAATGGTTTGAAGCACATGCTTTCGAAAAAGTCAGAGAAAAAGAAGTCATAGACTTCATCTGGGATCACATAATATGCCAATTCGGGATACCAGCCGAGATAACATGCGACAATGGAAATAAATTTATTAGCATCAAAGTAATAAAGTTCCTCGAAGATCACAAAATAAAAAGGATCTTGTCAACGCCGTATCATCCTAGTGGGAACGGATATGCCGAATCAACAAACAAAACCATAATTCAGAATTTAAAGAAAAGATTAATGACGCTAAGGGAAAATGGAGAAAAATTTTGCCTGAGTTCTTTTGGGCGTATCGAACAACGTCAAAATCGAGTACGGGGGCAATACCGTTCTCCTTAGTATATGGTGTCGAAGCTCTGATCCCGGTCGAAGTCGGGGAGTCTAGCCTCGGGCTTCAATACACAATGGAAGAGTCAAATGACGAGGCTTTGAATACAAGCCTCGAATCTCGATTTTCTATTACTCGACTTAGCTTCGATCTCCATCTTATTTGGTTTCGGCCTTGGTTGACCTCGAGCTTAATCGGTCCTATGGTCTCGATAACTTAAACTCGTGCCATAGATAAAAATCGAGGTCCAAACTTGATCTGCCATGTTCCTGCCTTGGTCAATTGAACAAAAAGGGGTATCCCGATTTTGACCGTATACAGTTTCCTTAAATTAATCCGACAATACGTTGAGGAATTAGCTTTATTAATTAGCTTTATTCTTCGATATAAATTTCTAAATTCACCTTTACGGTGGGTCTTAACTCATTAAAAGGCCACCACTAATGTTGTATGAATGTAGGGAAATATGATTGAATATGCTACAACTAATAAGTTAGAGAAGTATACAAGGTAAGTCAAGAAAGTGGTAAAGGAAAAGGAAAAAAGGTCATAACAAGAGGTATTAATTAGTAGGAAAATTTTTATAAAGCACTATCTTTTAGTAGTAATTAGTCATCTATAGATACAATTTGCTATATTACAGATTATAGATACTTTTTATGTGGTTATAAGATGTATTTGATGTATTTAAGCTATTGTATTCATGGATATAGTAGCAAAAATAGACGTGAATCAGGGAAGTCCAGCTAATCAGTTGTTGTATTCGACTGTATTTATGGAGTGAAATATAGGATTGCAGGTGGACAGATTATTGTATTCGATTGTATTCATGGCGTGAAATAAGAGATTACACTGTTTTTAAAAGGGAAAGTGAATCAATTAACGTAATAGACTCCTAATATAATTCAACAAACTCAATTATAACACACAAATTTTGTACTTTCAGTTGTAAAAAAGATTCTCAACCGAAAAATACCCCAAAAATATAGCAATCTTCAAAAATATTATATAATACATTTGAATACATAAATTATATTAATTAAAAAAAACTTGTGAATACATTCATGGCATATAGCAAGACAGTGAATACAATAAAATACAGAGAATACAACGGGATACATTGAAATATAATGAGAAAAGAAGACAGTAAATACAATGAAATACAACGAGATATATTGAATTACAATGAACAACAAGACAATGAATACAATGAAATACATGAAAATACATTGACATATATTAACAGAAAATCATCCTACAACATCCATATCTCTATTTTTTCAATTGGCAGAGACAATATTCAAGAGGCTAGTGGAGCCATCTTATACAGCAGTGAGGAACGAGTTTAGGAGAAGAATGGGAAGGAAAACGACAGTGACAAGCCTTGGCGGATTCAACACTTGCTTTACAGTCCCCATTACAATTCCAACAATAATGCCGATGTTTGCGGGCATGAACATGATGCTGCTGCAAGACAACTTCTTGATCCGTAGCAGTTCAAGAAGTACCACTCTTTTATTTCAACATCGCCTCCTCCAGTACCATCAGAAACCTCCCCCATCTTCCACCACCTAACCCCATTTAGTTGACCCACATTGCTGTCGTAAACAACCAATTGCCAAAAAATTTCACTAAATACCAAATCCAACAATATAAAAAAGAAAACTTCACTAACGTTTGAAAGAAATTCAATTAAAGAAAGGACGAAAAGAAAAGAAAGAAAGAAAGTGAATAGTACCGAATAGAGATTAAGAAAAAGAACTAGACAGAGAAGAGGAAGAAGCAGCCACCGACTTACTCCACGATCGATTCCGATTATGCACTATTTCCATTGCTGAAGCTGAGAGTATTTTTTTTTAAAATCAAAACACATACAGAAATTTTCGAAGTGGGCTTTGCACAAATCCGGTGGAAGGAGGCGGAGATCGAAAATTTTAATGGGATGGGGAAGTGAATGGAATGTATCAATGTAAAGAGAGAAAGAAAATAATGTAACTGATTAGTGTATTTAGTAGCTTAGGGCTAGGAGGTAACTAAAATTAACTATTTTGCTATAAACCTTAAAATGTATCTATAGAATATAATTTTTTTAAATGATATTTATTTAAAATAAATAAGGTGTTAACCTTTGCTATAGGAGGTAAAAATTTCTAATTAGTAATGCTATTGGATAAGTGTCTATCATTCTACAAACTGGTTGTGTCCTATGTATAGTTACTAGGTTGACCGTTTAGGCCTCGGTCATCTTCTCCTACAGTAATAGCCTGTTTGGCCTCAGAAGTATTTTTTTTCAAAAGTACTTTTTTCAAAAGTATTTTTGGTGATAAGCAGTTTGTGTTTGGCTAATTAGTTTGAAAAGCACTTCTGAGCAACAATTAGTGTTTGACCAAGTTTTAAAAAACTTGTTCTAAGTGTATTTTTCTCAAAAGTACTTCTAAAAAAAGTGCTTTTGGAGAGAAGCTATTTTTTTCTGCTTCTCCAAAACTTCTTCTGCTTCTCCTCAAAAATACTTTTTTCCTTCCAAAAGCTTGGCCAAACACCTCAATTTTTTGCCAAAAATGCTTTTGGCAAAAAAGAAAACACTTTTAGGCTTGGCCAAACATGCTATAATTCTTTTTCCATTTAAAAACTCTAAAGTATCTTGGATAGTGCGTGGAAATGACTACTTGCTTGCTTGCTCCTTCATCTAAACAGTAAGTTAATTAAGTTTTCAGTAAAAACTTCTTTTTAACTTATTAAAAACGACAAGTCTTCCTTTGCTATTGTAATTTGAATTTTAGTATTTTCTCCATCTTTTGGGGCGAAGTGTGACCCATAGGCCATAGCCATTTTATAGCCCGTTTGGATCTAAGAATTTTTTATTTTTTTTCAAAATCAGTGTTTTGGCATAAAAATTTTTATTTTCACTTGAAGATGAATTTTAGAATTTTTCGAAAAATTTTAAAAACACCCCAAAAAACTTTTTTTAAAAATTTTCACTCATATCACTCACAAAAACTTTAAAAACAACCCAAAATTATATTCATGTCCAAACGCAACTCTAATTTTTAAATATTATTTTCGTTTGAAAAAACAATTAGTACTTTTTTAGGAACTTTACAATTCTTATGTCCAATGCCCACTTAAGCCAGTTATTTAAAATATATCCACAATATATAATGTATTTAAAGATTAGCCAATTCATCCAAACTTCTGGACTAAGTATCTTAGTGTCCTGATTTTTGAGTTGCTAATTTGAAATTCAGGACTAAGTGTCCTGAATTTTTGAACTAATTTAAAATTTATAATATAGAATTTGAACTTTTGGGACACAATATTCAAACTTTAGCACACAATATCCTGAAATTCTAACTTTGAGATTAACTTTTAGGACATTGTGTACTGAAGTTTGAACAAAATTGACGAATCTGTAAATATATTGTAAACATTATACTTAAAGGGACTATCTAGTGTCATTTCTACTCTCTTGGGGACAGATCATGGACCTAACTCTTCTCGCAGGCTGTGGCTTGAATCAACAAGCTTGTCATCACGGGCTGAACTTATAGTGAAATACTCTTTTACAGTCCATATGCTAATTTCTTTGGGTTTGGAGATGCTAATTCCTTGCATGATATGATTGGTAAAATGATATTGTATCGCTACTTTAAAAATAATAGTCGAAAAAATATATAATATTTATATAAATATTTTGTAAATCATATACATTGTATAATTTGTATAATATATATAAAAATTATACAAATTTTATATAATTTTTGAGTTACCAAATATAACTAGTTTCTGACACGGGCTAAAATTAAAAAAAGCTCGATACTACTCGGGATAATCTAATCCCAATAGCTACGAGTTGCATTACACGCAATTGAATGATAAAGCAAAATAGAAATTGATAGAAATTCCCAAACTGATAGGATTCATGTTTTATTAAACAGAAAAAGTGTATTCTCATATTTTATTCCCTTATGAATCAAATTCATCATCGTTCACTCAATTTTTTCAAGTAACTCCATTGCTATTAAAACGATAAATAAATAATAAAGAGTTACTATTAGCACCGGAGAATATTGTAGGTTGTAAAGCTAAAAAGAAAGACGAGCTAAAAAAGGAGATGACAAACATTTGTTTATTATTTTTTTTTTATTCACGTTTATGTGTGGATATGACTTTCGAGAAATTTTGTGACATGAATATATATATTATATACATGATTTAATGAAGGAAAAAATATATTTAAAAATAAGTAAAATATTAAATAAACTCGAAGAGAATATAATTAACGTGTAAGCAGTAACTCATCTTTTGCATTTTACAATGCCGTTTTCCTACCCAAAAAAAAAAAAGGAACAAAGAGATCTATTTTGAAGTACGTTGTAATTCATTTTGTCAAAAAGTAGTATATGCAAGTATTTTGATTAACATTTTTGCTTGCACTCAAAAAATAACAAGAGGAAGTGTACTTTCCTGTTTACAATTATTTTATAAAGAATTTTTTCAGAGAACCTTCTCAAAAAATTGTCAACAACGTAAATGACGGTAAAGAGCGAAAGACATCAAAAGGCCCTCACGAAGCTTCTTGAAGAGAGTCATCGCGTGATTTACCACGTGCGACTCCTCGTACATATTCAGTCACATTTCACAATTAACACCTCACTATCATTACACACCTCACTAGAGCTCTTTTAATTTAAGATCGTCTAATCTAATCTAAGTTACTCGCTCCAACCTCACTATCATTACACACCCTTTGATTTCGTCCACTGCAATGTATCAGCCACGATCTCTCTTCGTTTTCACCGCCATTTTCCTGATCTAACGGTTCTGATTTCACGTCGTTCCCAGGCTGCTGCAGGCGTAATTCCTGATCATGCTCCGCCCTAACTTCATCGCCATCCCTCACACGTTTCATACCTATAGAGAAACCGAATAATCTCGCCCGAATACCCTCGGGTTCAGCCCCGTTCCCCCCATCGCCCACGACCTTATTAATATCTGATTCATCAACAGACCGTTTCATTGGTAAGAGATCAAGTGGCTTTACCGCCGGTGAAATACTCTCCGCCGACTGATTACCGCTGGTGGAAGGGTCTGCGTAATTCGACATCAAAGAGTATATATTGCCGCAGAGGCTCCTCATTTGGCTCAACTCTTTGTTGAGCTGTTGATTCTCCTTCCTTAACCGTTCGTTTTCTCCCAGCAGCTCTGTTGTGCCACCTGTAGATGAATTTGAAGATACAACTTGCTCTTCACCGGAATCCGACGTAGATATTGCAGTCCACGGTGGCTGAGCAGGCGGAGCAGCCACAGTCACGACCGCAGCTGCAGCTGCGCAAGGAGTTGCAATCGGCGTCACTACTTTCCGACGCTGGATATCGCGTAACAGACTTTTTTCACCTCTCCGAAAGCAGTCGTTTGAGAATTCCCATCGATCAGGTACAACTTTCCGAAATCCCTATAAAACAGAATTAAAGCATTTATCATCGACGAAAAAATACTGACTTTTTCTATATTTGATGCCAAATCTAATGAATTCAGATAGACGAACTTACATAGGTGTTGAGCTGCCGAACGAAGCTAGAGAAATTGTTATGCTTAAAATATTTAGGAAGCAAATCTCTAGCAAACTCTGTCGGATTCCATACGATAAAGGTAGATCCGTCTTCGTTCCACGAGACTACGTCGTCGATGGAAGGATCCTCGACGAGCTGATACGTCTTTGTTAAAAACGGCGTCGGGACAGACCTCGCCGTTTCACCGGCCGTTATTTCCCCGCCGTTCCGCTCTATCGGCGGTGGAGTCATCGCTTCTCACCTTAACTGAAGATCGTTAAATTCAATACAAGACCTCTTGCGCGCAAAGATATCAAATAAAAGGTAAATTATATTCCAAAATTACATACTTGAGCGAAGATGCTACTTGCAGCAGATCTGGAGCCAAAATTGCAGGGAGGCAGGAGAGTTGCAGGAAAGACGTCCGTTGTGATTTTTAGTTATTCTAGAAGGTTCCGACGACACATAGAGGTGTTGGTTTTGGGGTTTGGGGGGGGGGGGGCTGTCTTTGTTACAGATAAGAGATGGAAAGAGTTGGAAAGTTCAGGAAAGGAGGAAATGGTGATAAGGGGAAAATATAAAAAGAAAAAAAGCGACAAAAAAATAAACAACCAGAAGCTACGTTACGGACAGCTTCCGAAAAAGTTGAATGAAAAAAATTGAAATAAAGTCTAGCAATACTTATTGCCTTCGAGAAGCTTCAGTTGGCTTCTTATACGTGGCACCGGACGAGAGGTTACACAATATACTCTATACCCGACTCACTCAAGCATAGACGAAGTTCCATGTGCGATGGATAAACAATATGGCCTTTCAAACGTATATCCCTACTCCCTAAGGAACGGAAGTTGTTAAATCACCCATTTTTTAATTAGCACCATGTCCAATAGTATGTTTGAGGCGGTAAAATCACCCATTTTTTATAAAATATTTACCTCAAAGGTTAATATCTTATTTATTTTAAATAAATATTATTTAAAAAATTTATATTTTATAAATATTTTTTAATATTTATAGCAAAATATTTTATTTTGGCTATCTCATACCCCTAAGTCACAAAATACACTATTCAATTAAACTATTTTATTTCTCTCCCTATTTTGATACATGATATTCTCTTCCCTTATTCCCCACAAACACGATTCACAGACTCAAAATTACTCTTCTGTGCTTCCCATCTAACCCTACCCCCACAACCCAACAACCCTCCTACTAAATGCCAATGCCAACTTCCTTAACCAAAATCATCAATATTTTCAAGAAGCAAATCATCAAGTCAACGAAATACCAGAATAGCAAATACCACGTTTCGAAGACGCAGGCAACTCAAATTCCTCCACCCCGAACCTGCGTAATTCAACAGACCGGTCTAATTTCCAGCTGGACCGGATGCTTCGAGCTCTGTACCACCGGTTTAGCTGAGGACTAGTTTTAAATTTTCGAACCTATGGCTGAGTCAGTTCATCAGAAGCTTCAGAACTCGTCGGAGGGGATGAGCTACTGGACATGACTAAGCTAGAAGAACAAATCATTTTTCGAATTTGATGTTTATTATCGTTGAATCTAAAATCGATGTTTTGTTGATCTTATGATTCAATGTATCTCGTTGTATTCCATGTATTTTATTTTATTCACTGTCTTTTTTATTGTATTTCAATGTATCTCGATACTGTATGGGGTCAAATTTGGCCCTATACGCCTCTACGCAAAAGGGTACGCCCAGTAAGCGTATATCTGCTACGGTAAGGGCACGATTCGGACGTGAAGATAAAGGCGACGCCACTTAGAACCAGGCATCCTCGCTAGGAGGATGTCGACCATGTTTGATATTTTTATTATTATTTTAAGAAGACCCTTTCTTATATAAAGGGGACCTTCCCATTGTAAAGGGGAGGAGAATGATTATTGAAGAATACAACTCTCCCATTCTCTTTTATTCTCTCTCTATCTCTTACTTCCGACGAATAGCTTTTCTTAAGTTCATAATATCATTTTTTTTTATTTGGCATCGGGTGTCCGAGTCTCTTCGAACCTCGACTAATCCCGGGGGTGCACAGGCCCTCGACAAGGAGTTAGTATTAGATCCACAACATAGTTATCATTCTTACACCTCTAGACATATTAGATTTGATTACGATTTACCCTCCCACATTTTTGATTGTTTTCTAGCTTACAAAGTACACTTTTAACTTTTGAGCAAAACAATTTGGCGCCGTCTGTGGGGATTTCGAGAATCAAAATCATAGTATCTACCTAGAGATCAACCAACTACCTTTCTCTACATCACACAAAAACAAAAGATGGTTGAAAATAACACCAGATCGAAAGCTATAGTGGGTGTCACAGCCAACCTTCTTGGTCCTCTCAACGAGGCCAGTGACGATGTCATCATTAACGCAACCCCCAGCACCGCTCTAGGTGCAGAGATCTCATCTTCCCCATCCGAAGATCTAACGATCTTGCACGAAAAAGGAGCTTCCACATCTGCTGTTAAGGAAGCACCCTCGGTGGTCAAAAAGCTACTGGAAGAATGGCTGACAAGCACCCTAAGTGGCTTGGTCGAGAAATCACCACAAGGCAACATCAGGTCTGTGCCAACGGTAAGCATCACCGCTGCCATGGGCGAACATGAGGATACACGAGTAAATAACCAACCCATCGAAGCACAGACCAGTGACGGTACACTAACTGCCATCCTAAGGAAGATGGAAGAAATGGAAAACGAAAACAAGGCACTCCGCGACCAGATGAAGGAACACCAGGAGAGGGTCGACAAGATCCCCGGAGCTCCCAAGTTGCTACCAAAACGCGACGTGGGGAGGTTCGTAGAGCAGCCATACACTGAAGAAGCTGCCCCTTACTCTATCCCAAAAACCTTCAAGATGCCTCCCTACTTGAAGGTATACGACGGAACCACGGATCCCGAGGATCATCTGATCCACTACGTCACTGCTGTGAAGGGCAACGACCTATCGAAAGAACAGGTACCGTCGGTGCTGCTGAAGAAGTTTGGCGAGACGTTGACAAGAGGGGCCTTGACATGGTATTCTCAGTTACCAGCTAAGGCAATATCAATGTTCGAGGAAATGGCGGATAAGTTCGTCACCGCCCATGCGGGTGCGAAGAAAGCGGAAGCAAGGGTCAACGACATCTTCGCCGTCAGACAAACCACAGGAGAAGGGCTCAGAGACTTCCTAGCCAGGTTTAACAGGGTGAGGATGAGTCTGCCGAATGTATCGGAAGGTATGGCAGTCGCCGCTTTCCAGAACGGGCTAAGCAGGGACGGCTCGAGGGCGACCAAGAAGCTGCTGAGCCGCCTCATGAAATATCCCCCTACCACATGGGAGGAAATCCACAATGCCTATTGTGCCGAGGTACGAGCGGACGAGGATGATCTCAATGGGCCGACTCAACGGCTAACGGCAATACACTCAGAAACAAGGAGAGATCGGCGCAATGAGGGACGTCTAAAACAACCCACGCACCCCAACAGAGACCGACATCAGCCGTACACCAGATCCTCCCATCCACCACCCAGACATACGGACGCGTTACAACGACACATCGCCCCACTTCGAAACGAAAGAGGTACGCCCCCTTATTATCCGCACATAACTTTTGTGTGTCTCCTTCAGAAATAGTGTACGCACTGGAGAAGCTAGGAACCAAGGTGCAATGGCCGCAGAAGATGAAATCAGACCCCGCCACAAGGAAATCAAACGTCCTATGTGAGTTCCAATAGGAACGGGGACACAAAACCGAACACTGTATAGGCCTACGACAAGAAGTAGTCAGGATGCTGAACCAGGGATACCTGAAGGAGTTACTCAGCGACAAAGGAAAAATCAACTTTGCGCGCGGACGGGAACAACCCCGTGGGCTGCCAAAGCCATTTTCCCCAACACGAACGATAAACATGATTGTCGGTGGCAGCAACGATTCAACGATCAACCACGTCAAATTCGCCAATACACACAGAATGAAGGGGACCATCTCCCACAAACGGTATGACAACTTCGAAGGTAGTATCACCTTCGATAAGTCCGATGCCGACGGTTTGTCTTTCCCTCACTATGATGATTTAGTTATTACTTTACGTATCGCTGACACGGATGTCAAAAGAGTCATGATCGACGATGGAAGTGGCGCCTGTATTCTCCACCCAAGGGTCCTCGCACAAATGGGACTCGAAGATAGGGTAATACCGCGCTGCATAACACTAACCGGTTTTAACAATGCAGTGGAACGGACATCCGGAGACATAACCCTGCCCGTCTTAGCGGGAGGAGTCACGCTGGAAATGACTTTCCATGTGATGAACCAAGAAACAGCGTACAATGTCATCATAGGACGCCCATGGATACATGCCATGCGAGCGGTTCCTTCAAGCCTTTACCAGGTGATCAAATTCCCTACCCCATGGGGAGTATTCAGCATTAAGGTAGAGCCACGCACCGCGCATGAGTGCTACAAAATAACTCAAGATTGCGCCCACACCCAGCAACTAAAAGGGGCAAGTGCGGAGGCATAGCAATTAGCCGTGTCGGGGACTAAAATCGACCCAACAACGGACGCTATTAAAGATCCCGGCGTCGTGGAAACATGTAAAGCAACCGTCGAAGACCTCGACCCAGTCCAATTAGACGACACCAACCCAGCGTAGAAAGCCTACATCGGCCACGGCCTTGCCAACCCAAGTAAGTATCATGAATTCCTAACTAACCATGCAGATCTATTTGCTTTCTCCCATTCAGATATGCAGGGATTTAGCGAGATATCGCCACCCACAAGCTGAACGTCGATCCATTGCATCCGCCCGTGCGGCAAATGAGAAGGAAATTCAATGCCGCAATCAATGAAGCGGTCAGCGAGGAAGTGGAAAAACTACTTGCCAACGGCTCCATCAGGGAATCAAAGTACCCCCAGTGAGTCGCCAACGTCGTTATGGTTAAAAAGAAAAACGGGAAGTGGAGGATGTGCGTAGATTTCACCGATCTAAACAAAGCATGCCCGAAGGATTCATTCCCACTACCTCACATCGACCAATTGATCGACGCCACCGCAAGACATGAACTATTAAGTTTCCTAGACGCTTACTCCGGCTACAATCAGATCATGATGGCCGAGGAAGATAAGGAGAAGACGACTTTCATCACCCATCAAGGGACTTACTACTACAAAGTGATGCCCTCCAGGCTAAAAAACGCGGGGGCTACGTACCAGAGATAGGTCACCAAGATGTTCAAAGAGCAGCTCGGTAAGACCATGGAAGTCTATATCGACGATATGCTGGTAAAGTCGACAAGAAAAGAGGATCACATCGACCACTTGAAAGAAGCGTTCGGAATATTGAGAAGATATGGGATGAAGCTGAACCCCGAGAAATGTGCCTTCGGCGTAGCCTCAGGGAAGTTCTTAGGATTCCACGTGTCGCAACGAGGTATCGAAGTTAACCCAGACCAAATCAAGGCAATAGACGTGATACCTGAGGTGTTGAACAGCAAAAAGCAGGAGCAAAAGCTAACGAGGCGAATAGCCGCCCTATCTAGATTCATCTCACGATCCTCCGACAGATTCCACAAATTTTTCAGTGTACTAAGAAAGGATAATGGATTACAATGGAACGAAGAATGTGTCGAAGCCTTGAGAAAACTGAAGGCGTACCTGTCCTCGCCTCCACTGCTGGCCAAAGCAAATCCGGGCGAGCCCCTGCTGGTATACCTGGCCATATCTGAGGTCGCCGTCAGTGAAGTATTGGTTCACGAGACTAAAGGTACGCAATCCCCTATTTACTATATTAGCAAGACCTTAGTGGACGCCGAAACACGATATTCGCACCTTGAAAAATTAGCCCTGGCACTGGTCGTAGCTTCACGGAAGCTCAGACCCTATTTTCAATGCAACCCCATAAAAGTAGTAACAACCTTCCCCTTGAGAAACATCCTACATAAGCATGAGTTATCAGGCAGGCTTGCCAGGTGGGCCATAGAGCTCAGTGAGCATGATATCTCGTATCTCCCGAGAACCGTCATCAAGTCGCAACTACTCACCGACTGCGTGGTCGACTTCAGCGTGGAGATATTGCCAGAGGCGGAACAAGAGGCACATCGTGCCCCCTCTAACACCGACCTATGGGCTCTTTACACTGACGGTGCCGCTAACGCCTCAGGATCGGGACTGGGATTCGTTCTCGAGGTCCCCACGGGCGAAATAATTTGCCAGTCCATACGATACTCCGAGATGACTAACAACGAGGCCGAGTACGAGGCTGTTATCGCAGGTATAAAACTAGCCATCAAGTACGGAGCTCGACGACTCGTCCTCCATTGCGACTCCCAGCTCGTGGTGAACCAGGTCACTGGGACTTACCAAATCAAGGAGTAGAGATTGCAAAAGTACTAATCGGAAATCCACAGATTAATGAATGAGCTCGACGAGTGCCGCTTTGAGTAGGTTCCTAGGGCGCGGAACGCCGAGGCAGACGACCTAGCAAAACTGGCCGCAACCACTAAAAACTTCGACAAAGAAAGCGTGGTCACCCTCCTTCATTCAGCCATTGATCATACTGAGGTACTCTCCTTAAATTTGACTTGGGACTGGCGCAACCAGTTTGTGTCCTACTTGCATGAGGGGACACTCCCACCTAACAAAAAAGAAGCCAAGAAGCTCCGCGTACAGGCCGCCCGGTATTGCCTGATAAACCGCGAGCTCTACAAAAGGACCTTTGGCGGACCCCTGGCCAAGTTCCTAGGGCCTCACCAAACGACACCAGTACTTGGAGAAGTGCACGAAGGCCACTGCGGCGCCCACATAGGTAATCGTGCCCTCGTGTGCTGCTTAATACGGGCCGGCTACTATTGGCCAACTATGAAGAAAGGCGCGGAATAATATGTCCGCAGATGCGAACAATGCCAAAAGTACGCCCCCGTGATACACCAACCAGGGGAGCCTCTCCACTCGGTCACTTCCCCATGGCCTTTCATCAAATGGGGAATGGACATAGTCGGCCCGCTACCAGCAGGACGAGGAAAGGTACAATTTATATTGGTTTTAACTGACTATTTTTCTAAGTGGGTGGAAGCAGGTGCGTACGCCCAAATACGCGATCAGGAAGTCATCGCTTTCATATGGAAGAATATCATCTGCCGCTTCAGCATCCCCAAAGAAATCACTTGCGACAATGGACGACAGTTCATCGGCCAGAAAACAACTGAGTTCTTCGACAAATGGCATATCAAGCGAATACTCTCCACGCCATACCACCCCTCCTCCAACGGCCAAGCAGAGTCGTCCAACAAAACGATACTAAACATACTGAAGAAGAAGCTCGAAGACGCCAAAGGGCTATGGCCTGAGCTACTACCATAAGTACTATAGGCACACCGGACCACACCCAAATCCTCCACAGGAGAGACACAATACTCATTAGTCTACGGAACCGACGCTGTCATACCGGTCGAAGTAGGCGAACCAAGCCTTAGGTGTTCGCATACAAGCGGAGCAGAAAACGACACGAACAGACTTCAAGACCTCGATGAGGCCGAGGAAAGAAGAGAAATGACTCACATAAGAATGGTGGCCCATAAACAACAAGTCAAAAGGTAATACAACAAGAGGGCCAAAATACGACCAACGTGTAAACGGCTAAAGCCACCATCGTCAATAAGTCGACCCAGCTCGACTACGACAAACGAAATAACTCGACAATAGTCGAAGTTACATACATAGCTAGGACCATCGACAATATCACGGTTAAGGCAACCGTCACTATCGGTTGCCAACTCTATTCGATTACGGCGCAAACCACGTAAGTAACAGACAAGGCAACATTCGAGAAGCACACTAAAAAACTCTACAAACAAACAAACAAGCATCCACTCTGCGGAGTCGAAATACCAAAAATAAAAGGTACGAAAAGAAACAACAAAAGAGTGACTTCTATTATCATCAAGAAAAATATACATGTACAACAGGATCTATTTACATCTCCACAACACAACAAAAACAAAATAAGTACAAGTCCTAGCATGCCCCGCTATCCTGTCCGCCGTCGCCTGCCGGTCCGTCATCTTTTCCGCTGCCGCCCTTAGCTTGATAAGCTGCAGAGATCCATGACCCGGAAGCCAGACGGTTAATGTCTTCGGAATTATAGCCCGCCCAGTCTGGGGAATCGGAACTATATCCACAGGTTTCTCGGGCAACCCGAGCTAAACGCCGCTGGTACTCTACCTCTGCCTCAGTGGCTCGGCCTGCAGCAAGCAACTCCTCGAACACGACCAACTTGGCTTCGGCATATACCCACATGTCCCGCGCCTCGCCAGGCACACCGTCGTCGGACGTGGACGCAACAGCCTGTTTAAGAGCCTCAATTTCAGCCGCATTGGCATTGAGCTCGGCGATTAAGGCATCGACCTCGGCACGCAAATTAGCGGCCTCTGCCGCTACCCCACGACCAACCTCCAGTTCATCCTCCTTTGACTGGAGAAGAGTCTCCAGTTCAATATTTCGAGCCAAGACAGCCATCAGCTGGTCATCCACCTGCTCCAGCTGAACTAGCCTTCGCTTCGGCTGGGCCTCCGACTGCTCGAGGCCCTCACGAAAAACCTGAAACTGCGGGTCCTGTGCGAATAGGTCCGCCAGAGCTTGATGCTTGACGCGGCACGCTCGGTACTTCTTTGCCACCTTCTTAAATGTGACACCCTTCTTCTGCGCTCGCCGACCCCTCTCTATCTCCAAAATGAGGGTCTGAAGAAGAGACGGAAAGAAGACAAATTAGCATGCACCAAAGTTCACTTTATAATACATAAAGAAAAAAAAAATATACCTGCAAGGCCGCGCCACCAACCCTTCGAGATAGATCCCTGTCGCTAACGTCTTTCAACATTTCGCGCTCAGCGGCCGCATACAATAGGGTCATGTCCGCTGCGGCGTGCTCGCTATGTTGCAACAGGTTATATCCGCGTGGGATCAAAATCCGGCGGTTAGACCCACCCGCCGTCATCCCCACGTGGGCTCGATCCCTCCTCAATACACCCGCATCCGCAGGAGCCGTCTCAGGTTCCTCCCTCTCCTCATCATCCGTTTCCTCAGCAACGACCGACATGCCACCCTCCGGAACATGTACGGGGGAGGCGTTGAGAACTGCCCTCCCCTAGGGAGCCGACCTCCCTGAGCGGATGGCATCGACCATAAAAACTGGCCTCGACTCCGGACGGGGTTCGCTCGCCCCCTCGTCCTCTGTGGCTATCCCCTTGCCTAGCATCAACCGGCGTCTCTTCCTTTTCGACGGTCCTCGCCCTCGGAAGTCTCCTCCACGGGCCGTGGGGATGGCGGTGAAGGAGTTTCTTCACTTGTGGACGTAGCCACAGGCGCAACCACAGGTTGAGGAACCTCTGGAACGCCGTCACTGGGCGAGCCACATGGTACGTACTTATCTCCATAATCAGTCCCCACCCGACGAGGCAGCGACATTCTGCTTCTTCTTCTTGGGGGCGCTCCGACCTGTCAACATGAATAAGTCTGGTAACGAAACCTAATGAAATCTCAAAACCATAGTCAAAGAGTTACCCGGTGGGCCGTATCGCTCATGGAACGCGGACCAGGTGCGACATTCCTCCGCAAATGGAATCAACCTCTCCACCCACGACCTAATATTCTCAACAAATCGTGGTGGAGAAGCCCTCGCTGCAAAAAGGAGAGGGAAAAAAAAGAAGTTATAACGGTCGTACGGTCAAGATCGCAAACAATATTGAATTCAAGTAAAAACACTTACGTTCTGGATTCCACCTTTCCGAGAACCCTTCAGGATTCGACACCAGGTGTTCCGTCCTGATGTAGAAAAATTTATGCCAGAAGCGGCGGTTAGTCTTGTCGTCGGCCTTAACGACCAGGCCCCTCGTGCCACGGCTTTTTAGTTGCAGCATAGTACCCCTCATGTAACCAGGGCTGAATAACTGCAATAGGTGGTGGACCAAGATGTTGCATTCGGCCCTGGCCGCATAGGTGGTCATAATACGACACACCTTCCAAGTATAGAGAGTGAGCTGAGTCAGGCACACGTTGTAAAAGCGGCAGAGCTCCTCCATGAGGAGATAAACTAGGAGGCCGTAACCGATCAAGAACAGATATTCGTAAAATGTGCAATATCCCGGCCGGTACACGTTGGCATAATCCGTCTCGGTCGGCTCCATCACCACATGGTCTGGAATCTGGTATGCCTCTCGTAGGTCGTCCAAATGTGATTGTAATAGCTCGTTGTGATCCCAAGGAGGAGTCAAGCTATTGGTTGGGAAATCCCTGCGAGCGTGTATCTCTTTTGGAAGGACATTATCTACGCTAATAGGGACGAGGGGTTTCTCTGCCTTTTTCCCATCACCACCCGAAGATGGTATAACCCTAGATGGGGTGTCACCCTTGGCTTTTTTGCTGCTTTGCCCACGTTTCGCCATGATAATTTTTTATATAAATCAAGCTCTAACGATAAGAAAGGTGGTTTCAACAGAAATGGAAGAGTTTAGCACGAAGTAACGGGTTTTGGCAAGGAAGATGAAAAGGGAAGTAGAAAGAGTTCAGAAGTTTGAAAGATAAAAAAGATTGAACCTTCCTCCTATTTATAGGGCTAAGATACACGGATATCGAAGAGGCATGATTCAAAATGGGCGCGGGAAATCAAAACGTCAAATCATTTCCTGAAACACCTCGAGAGCAAGTATAATCATGACGCATGTCGGCGATGACGTCATTTCAAAAAGGAGACCACGTGTCAACGGATCGACGATGCCGTATATTTCCCCTATTCAGGTCATCGCCCCCATAATATGGTCAAATTTTCCAAAGACGAGGTCGACATTTCCGCCCATTGAAGACGTCTACTGGATACGCCTCCAACGAGCGGAAGGACATATTGTATGGGGTCAAATTTGGCCCTATACGCCTCTACGTCAAAGGGTACGCCCAGTAAGCGTATATCTGCTACAGTAAGGGCACGGCTCGGACGTGAAGGCAAAGGCGACGCCACTTACAACCAGGCGTCCTCGCTAGGAGGACGTCGACCATGTTTGATATTTTTATTATTATTTTAAGAAAGGCCCCTTCTTATATAAAGGGGATCTTCCCATTGTAAAGGGGAGGAGGGTGATTATTGAAGAATACAACTCTCTCATTCTCTTTTATTCTCTCTATCTCTTACTTCTGATGAATAACTTTTCTTGAGTTCATAATATCATCTTATAGTATTAGATCCACAACATAGTTATCATTCTTACACCTCTAGACATATTATATTTGATTACGATTTACCCTCTCACATTTTTGATTGTTTTCTAGCTTACAAAGTACACTTTTAACGTTTGAGAAAAACATATATATTCACTGTATTTCATTGTATTCACTGTCTCGCTGTATGCCATGAATGTATTCATATTTTTTTAATTAATATAATTTATGTATTCAGATGTATTATATAATTTCTTTGAAGATTGCTATGTTTTTGGGGTAGTTTTCGGTTGAGAATAATATAAATTTTGTGTGTTATAATTGAGTTTGTTGAGTTATATTAGGAGTCTATTATGTTAATTTGATTCACTTTTAGTTTAAAAACAGTGTAATCTCCTGTTTTACGGTGTGAATGCAGTTGAATACAATCGAATGCAACAGTCTATCCAGCTGTAATTCCATGTTTCACGCCATGAATATAGTCGCATACACTCAAATACAACAACTCATATAGCCGGACTTCACTGATTCACGCCTATTTTTGTTACTGTATTCATAAATACAGTAATTTAAATACATCTAATACATCTTATAACAACAGAAAACATATCTACTATTCGTAATATAGCAAACGGTATCTATAGATAGCTAATTACTATTAAAAGATAGTGCTTTATAAAAAACTTTCTTTTTTAATTAGCAACATGTCTAATAAATAGTCTGTTTGGCCAAGCTGAAATCTGTTTAATTTGGAAAGTGTCTTTTTGAGAATTGTTTTATAAAAAATACTTTTGAAAAGAAGCAGCTTGTATTTGGTTAATCAATCTGAAAAGTACGAAATAATTTGTGTTTGACTAAACATTTCTTCAAGTGTTTTAAGCATCAAATTATGAATAAGGACATGGAGAGATTAACTTAATAGTTAATATTATATGAAATAAATAAATGATCTCAAATGTTAATTATTAAAATAAGAATTAAGTTTTTTATTTTATTTAAGCAAAATATGAGAATAAAATTTAAAAGTACTTTCATTCTTTCAAAATGATTTAAATATATCAAAAAATTATTTAACAAATACAAAAGCATTCATCTCAAAAGTCACCATATATTACAAAGCTATCCTAAAAATAAAAAAATATTTATACATTAGGAGAGTTCAATAACATAATCTCTAATTGTAAGTATTAGATTTAAATAAGTAAGGTTAGTTTGATATATACCATATTTTGCTAAAGGTATTTTTGGTAAGAAAAGTCAAAACTGCTTCTGCTTCTCGAGGGAAGCTATTTTTTTCTACTTCTCTAAAATTGCTTCCGCTTCTTTCCAAGAGCATTTTTCCCTCAAAAAAGCTTGGTTAATCACCTCAAATTGAGAAAAAAAATGCTTTTTAAAAATAAAATAAAAACACTTTTGGAGTGGGAGAAGCTTGGTCAAATAGGCTATAACTCAGCCAAATTTAATTGTGCTTCTAATCTTGTTTATTCATTTGATGATCCCAAAATAACTCATCAAATTATTGGTCAAATCAAATAATCCCAATTGTTTCAAATTGATAATTCAACGGAGTTAAAATGCAACTCAATTTTAACAAAATAAATATCAAGATTGGAAATAATGCAAATAAAATTCAAGCTAATAATTTAAGGAAAATGCAAAAGTTTTGATATTTTTTCTCAAATCTTCCTCTAATAATAAGGTAAGCTTTCAAGAGGTATATTTATCATACGTGGGTTATTAGATTATAACCTCTCATTTAACTCGCTTTACACTATACGTGTTTAACGGGCCGGGTCAGATCGGTTCCGGACCGGCCCAGACCGGTAGAACCCGGAACCGGTCCGGACCGGTAAGTAGGGGGCCGGGTGGGCTGGGTTGTGGGGGCTAACGGGTTAGTTCCGATTTTTTTTTCTTAGCGGGTAACCGGACCCGTTTGGACCGGTCCGGATGAACAGTGTTCATTACCGGTTAAACCGGCCCGGAACCGGCCCGGTTAACGGCTATAAATTTTTTTTATTTT
>MU682621.1:36895-58890 GCA_026770625.1 Nicotiana glauca
TCAAAACATGGCACGGAATGTTCCTTTGTGCATTAACATATCCTCAACACAATTCGTGCACGACATCAACCTTCATGCTTTATCACTCTTCCTCACCCAAGCAACAATCACAACCAATGGGACGAAGGGATAGACAAACAGTAATAGAAGTCCCGACAAGGGAAACACAAGTAAACAGTTAAATCCCGGCAAGGGAACAACAACACTAACTTTCACATTCCGACAAGGGAGATAATCAATATATGAACATAGCCCGGTAAGGGAATACTCACATTTATTTCTCTTTCTTTCATTTCTTACTCAATAATTAACTTATCATTCGAGCCAACGCTCCAAAGGGTTCACAAATCATAATTCTTTCTCATACTCTTCACATTATATATAAATCATCGATTACACAAGGAAGAGTCACAACAAAATTAGTATAAGCACAAATAAGGACTCACGGTCATGCTAGACACCAGTGTATAGATACTCGTCACCATGCCTATACACCGTACTCGATAATTACCAATTAGCAAAAAATACTATAATCCTATTCCCTCAAGCCAATGTTAGATCAAACGCTTACCTCAACTTCCACGGCTAAATCAATCCACAACGACCGCCTCCCCTCTCGAATTCGGCTCCAACTCAATCAAATCTATGAAATAACGACTTTATAATATCAATAATACCTAAACAAATCAAATTCGATGCCTAAATATAGATTCCCAACATTTCTTCCAAAAATTTCAAAAATTGCCCCCGGGCCCGCTTGGTCGAAACACGAGGTTTGGACTAAATTCATATCACCCATTCCCCCACGAGCCCGGATATACAATTTGTTTTTAAATTCGACCAAAAAACGAGGTCTAAATCAATGAAAATTGAAAAGCCCTAACTCTATCCATTTCCCCCAATTTCAACCTTAGATTACATGATTTAGGCTTAGAAACTCACTAATTAATGAGAGAAAATGAAGGAAATAGGTGAGAAATTACTAACCCCAATGGTCTTAAAGAATGGGAGCTTCAATGGACTCCTAGAGCTTGGGAAAGAAGAGAGTTCGTGAGAAATTTGAATGAAACCCGTATGTTTTGATTCTGGAAACTTTAAAATATAACTGGGCATTTTTATTATATGCAATCGCGATGGGCAACTGGCAGTGCATCGCGTTCGCGACGGGGATGATGCGAACGCGAAGAAGGAAGCTGGGGGAGGGGGTCCAAAATTCGTTATACGCGAACACGATGAGGAAGATTGTAAAGGTACGCGTTCGCGAGTTGTCGAGTGCGAACGCGAAGAGGAAATTTCTGGGATCCAGAACTTGGCTTATGCGATCGCGATGTAAAAGACGCGAACGCAAAGAAGAGGGGATTCAAGGCTATGCGAACGCGAGAGGACATTGCGAACGCGAAGAAGGAATCTCCTGAGTAAAAAATGCAGAAAATCTGATATCTTCCTAAGTCCAAAACCACCTCGAACACCTCCGAAAACACTCCCGAGCCCTCGGGGCTCCTAACCAAACACACACACTAACTCAAAAACATCCTACGAACTTAACCGTGTGATCAAATCGCCAAAATAACATCATAAACGAGGAATCAAACCTCAAAATCATCACTTTTTCATCATACTTCTTAAACTTTCATTTTTAGAGATTTAGGTCCAAAACACGTCAAATGACGTCCGATTTTAACCAAATTTCACAGAAATCGCTTAAACCATATATAAGACTTGTACCGGGCGTCAGAACCAAAATACGAGCCCGATACCACAGTCTTCTAATCAAATTTCATTTCTAATTTCCTTAATAATTTCAGAAAAATATTTTCTTTTAAAAATTCATTTCTTGGGCTCGAGACTTCGAATTTCGATTCCGGACATACACCGGAGTCCCATATTTTGCTACGGACCCTCCGGGACCATCAAATCACGGGTCCGGGTCCGTTTACCCAAAATGTTGACCAAAGTCAACTTTAATCATATTAATATCAAAATTCATCATATTTCACACAGAATTCATATTTAAGCTTTCCGGCTACACGCTTGGATTGCGCACGCAAATTGAAGTGACTAAAATGAGGGTTTCAAGGCCTCGGAAGCACGGAATGAATGAGAAAAATAGGTGATGACCCTTTGGGTCATCACATTCTCCATTTCTAAAGCAACCGTTCGTCCTCGAATTGACAAAAGAAAGAAGTACTTGAGTCGGGAAAGAGATGAGGATAACGGCTCAGCATATCGGACTCGGACTCCCAGGTCAATGCCTTAGGAGGCTGACCTCTCCACTAAACACGCACTGAAAGAAAACTCTTCGACCTCAACTGTCGATTCTGCCGGTTTAGAATAGCTACTGGCTCCTCCTCATAAGACAGATCCTTGTCCAACTGGACAGTGCTGAAATCTAACACATGGGATGGATCGCCGTGATACCTCCGAAGCATGGACACATGAAACACTAGATGCACAGCTGACAAACTAGGCGGCAAGGCAAGTCTATAAGCCACCTCTTCCACACGATCGAGAATCTCAAATGGACCAATGAACCTAGGGCTAAGCTTGCCCTTCTTCCCAAATCTCATCACGCCCTTCATAGGCGATACCCGGAGCAATACTCGCTCACCAACCATGAAAGCTACATGTCGAGCCTTATGATCTGTATAACTCTTTTGCCGCGACTGAGCCAAAAGAAGTCTGTCCTGAATGATCTTGACCTTATCTAAGGCCTCGTGAACTAAATCTGTACCCAATAACTAAGCCTCTCCCGGCTCAAACCATCCAACTGGAGACCGCCATCGCCTACCATACAATGCCTCATATAGAGCCATCTGAATGCTAGACTGGTAGCTGTTGTTGTAGGAAAACTCTGCTAAAGGCAAGAACTGATCCCACGAACCTCCAAAGTCGATAACACAAGCCCGGAGCATATCCTCCAAAATCTGAATAGTCCGCTCGGACCGACCGTCCATCTGAGGATGAAATGCTGTGCTCAACTCAACCCGTGTGCCCAACTCTCGCTGAACTGCACCCCAGAAATATGAGGTAAACTGCGTACCCCGGTCCGAAATGATAGATACAGGCACACCATGAAGACGAACAATCTCACGGATATAAATCTGAGCTAACCTCTCGGATGAATATGAGACTGCTACAGGAATGAAATGTGTTGACTTGGTCAGTCTATCAACAATAACTCATATCGCATCGAACTTCTTCCGAGTCAACGGAAGTCTGTTAACGAAACCCATGGTAATCCTTTCCCACTTCCACTCGGGAAGCTCAATCCTCTGAAACAATCCACCAGACCTCTGATGCTCGTACTTAACCTGCTGACAGTTCAAACGATGAGTCACATATGCAACAATATCCTTCTTCATCCTACGCCACCAATAATGCTGCCGCAAGTCCTGATACATCTTCGCGGCGCCCGGGTGAATAGAATACCGGGAACTATGGGCCTCCGCTAAGATCAACTCTCGAGTCCCATCGACATTGGGCACACAAACTCGCCCCTGCAATCTCAAAACACCATCGCTATCTAAGGTCACCTTTGTGGCACCTCCACGCTGCACCGTGTCTCTCAGGACACACAAATGGGGATCACCAAATTGCCGATCATGGATACCCTCCAATAATGAAGAACGAGCAACCGTGCAGGCTAACACTTAGCTAGGCTCAGAAATATCCAACCTCACAAATAGATTGTCCAAGGCCTGAATATCCAAAGCAAGCGGTCTTTGGCTGTCTGGAATATAAGCAAGGCTACCCATGTTGGCGGACTTCCTACTCAATGCATCAGTCACCACATTGGCTTTCCCCGAGTGATACAAAATAGTAACATCATAATCTTTCAATAACTTCAACCACCTCCTCTGCTTCAAATTCAACTCCTTTTGCTTGAACAAGTATTGAAGACTCTTGTGATCAATGTACACCTCACACGTCACACCATATAGGTAATGCCTCCAAATCTTCAAAGCATGAACAATGGTTGCCAACTCTACATCATGAACCAGATAATTCTTCTCGTGGATCTTCAACTGCCTCTAAGCCTAGGCAATGATTCTGCCATCCTGCATCAATACTGCACCAAGCCCAATACGGGAATCATCATAATAGACTGTATAAGGCCCTGAACCTGTGGGCAAAACCAATACCGGTGTCGTGGTTAGAGCTGTCTTGAGCTTCAAAAATCTCGCCTCACACTCATCCGACCATTTGAACTGGGCACCCTTCTGGGTCAATCTGGTCATCGGGGCTGCAATGGATGAAAACCCCTCCATGAACCGATGGTAGTAGCCTGCTAACCCCAAGAAACTCCGAATCTCTGTAGCTGATGCTGGTTGGGGCAAGTTGTTGACTGCCTTAATCTTCTTCGGGTCCACCTGAATACCCTCTACTGATACAACGTGACCCAGGAATGCAATCGAACTCAACCAGAACTCATACTTCGAGAACTTAGCATATAACTGACTATCCTTCAGAGTCTGAAGAACCACTCTGAGGTGTTGCTCGTTCTCCTCCTGGCTACGAGAGTATAACAGAATATCATCAATGAAAATTATCACGAACAAGTCCAAATAAGGCCTGAACACTTGGTTCATCAACACCATAAATGCTGCTAGGGCATTGGTCAACCCAAATGACATGACCAAGAACTCATAATGCCCGTACCGAGTGCGGAATGTTGTCTTAGGGACATCGGATGCCCTAATCCTCAACTGATGGTAGCCAGATCTCAAGTCTATCTTTGAAAACACCTTTGCACCCTGAAGCTGGTCGAACAAATCGCCAATCCTCGGCAGTGGATACTTGTTCTTTATCATCTATTTGTTCAATTACCGGTAATCAATGCACATCCTCATCGAACCATCCTTCTTCTTGACAAATAACACTGGTGCGCCCCAAAGAGAAACACTAGGTCTGATAAAACCCTTACCTAGCAAATCCTATAATTGGTCCTTTAACTCCTTCAGCTCTGGCGGGGACATGCGATACAGCAGAATGGAAATAGGCTGAGTGCCCGGAGCCAGATCAATACAAAAATCAATATCCCAGTCGGGCGGCATACCCGGCAGGCCTGAAGGAAAAACCTCGGGGAATTCCCGAACAATAGGAACATAATAAATAGAAGGGACCTGTGCGCTTGAATCGCGAACACACGCCAGATAAGCTAGACACCTTCTCGACCATGCGTCGAACTTCACATATGAAATAACTTTGCGGGTGGTATGCCTTGGGGTCCCTCTCCACTCCAAACGGGGCAAATCTGGCAAAGAGAATTTCACGGTCTTGGCGTGACAATCCAATATATCATGATACGGGGACAACCAATACATTCCTAATATAACGTCGAAATCCACCATGTCTAAGAGCAATAAATCAACACGGGTCTCAAGACCCTCAAACTCTACCACACAGGAACGATACACTCGGTCGACCACTATAGAATCACCCACCGGTGTAGACACATAAACAGGAATACTCAAAGCATCACTAGGCATGACAAAGTATGGTGCAAAATAGGACGACACATACGAATACGTGGACTCAGGGTCAAATTGCACTGAAACATCCCTATCACAGACCAGAATAGTACATGTAATAACTGCATCTGAAGACTCAGCCTTTGGCCTGGCTGGAAGAGCATAACACCGGGGTTGGGCCCCACCTCCATGAACCATATTTGTGGAACGGTCGGCTGCTGGCTGTCCTCTACCTCTGGCGGCCTGAGATCCCCCTCTATGATCCCTACCTCCACCTCTATGACCTCTACCCCGCCTCTAGCTGGCTGGGCCGCCTGTGGATCACCTGGTGCCTGAATCATGGGGCGAGGACCTTGCTGCTGGGAACTACCCAAAGCTCGAGGGCAAAATCTGACAATGTGACTCGGGACACCACAACCGTAACAAGCCCTCGGCTGCTGAGACTATTAACCCTGTCGACCTAAATGTCTTCCCCGGAAACTCTAAAGTGGAGGTGCACTGATGAGAGCTGGTGGTGCACTGAAAGACTGCTGATCAAAATAATACGGCTGAGAACTACTACCGCCTGAAGTACCATGAGAGACCTGGAGAGCTAACTGAAAGGGCCTCGGAGGATGGCCTCTACCATAAGAATCTCTACCCCCAGATGAGGTACCACTAAACCTACCTGCATGACGGGGCCCCTTATCTGACCCGTGACCACCTTCCCGTGCAAGAGCTTTCTCAACTCTACGAGCCGCATTGGCCGCCTCCATAAAAGAAATCTCTTTCCCGGCTCCCATAGCCATCTGGAGACGGATCGACTGAATCAATCCATCAATAAACCTCCACACCCTCTCTCTCTCTCAGTGGGGAGTATAACAACAGCATGGCGTGCTAGGTTAATGAACCGGGTCTCATACTGAGTGACTGTCATAGAGCCCTGCTGGAGGCACTCGAACTGCCTGCGAAGAGCCTCTCGCTGAGTAACTGGGAGAAACTTATCCAAAAACAACTCTGCAAACTGGTCCCAAGTTGGAGATGGCGACCCTGTTGGCACGGATAAACAATAGTCCCTCCACCAAGTCTTGGCGGATCCACATAGACGAAAGGCGGCGAAGTCGACTCCATTGGTCTCCAGAATACCCATTGTCCGAAGAACCTCATGGAAGCTATATAAGAAATCCTGGGAGTCCTCTATAGAAGCACCGCTGAATGTGGTGGTGAAGAGCTTGGTGAACCTATCCAGCCTCCACAAAGCATCTGCGGACATAGCCGCTCCATCGCCGGTCTAAGTCACAATACCTGGCTGAACTGCCACAGCTGGCTAAACTACTAGAACCTGAGCCTGGGGAGATACCTGCTCCGGAGTCCCTGTAGCAGGAGTATGAATCGCTCCTCCAGCCTGAGAATTGGCTGGTGCTACTGGAAGCAAACCCGCTCGAGAGACACTATCCATAAAACCTACCAACCTGACCAAAATGTCCTGAAGAACTGGGGTGGCTATAAACCCCTTTGGGACCTGAGCTAGGCCCACCGGAGCTACTGGGGCTGGAACCTCCTCGTCATAATCAACATGAGGCTCCACCTCTGGGTCTGCTGCTCGGGGCTGAGCTCTGCCCCTACCTCGGCCTCCGGGACAGCCTCGCCCTCTACCCCTCGTAGGAGCTGCTGCTGGGGGCTCAGGCTGCTGCGCTGTCGAAGAGGAAGCACGTGTTTTCGTCATCTGTGAAAGAACATAGTAGAAATTCAATTAGCACTGAGAAACAGAACCGCACGACAAGAAAGAACAAATGTGAAACTTTTCCTAGCTCTGTAGCCTCTGGGGGATAAATACAGACGTCTCTGTACCGATTCCTCAGACTCTACTAAGTTTGTCAATGAGTCGTGAGACCTATGTAACCTAGTTCTCTGATACCAACTTGGGACGGCCCGGATTTCCCACCCTCGGGAGTCGTGATGACGCCTACTAATAGGAGCTAGGCAAGCCAACTTAAATTACTTCTTTTAGCACATATTGACAATTCAATAAAAATGAAGCATAATATGATAAAGCGGAAGTCTCAAATATAATTAATTAAAAGAAATGCGAAAGTTTAGCAAAAATCCTATACCCAAGAACTGGAGTCACAAACTCACGAATGTCTAGAGAATGCTAAATACAATGTCTGAATAAAAACATAATTCTGTTTGTTCTGGTACAAAGGATAACAAATTAAAGTAAAGATAGAAGAGACTCCGGGCCATATGGACGCCAAGCTACCTCGGGATCTCTGGACTGAACTCAGCTCCCAAAACTCCTACAGCTGTCCAAAAGTTGCTCCGGCTCCGTGATCTGTGCAAAAAGATGTACAGAGTGTAGCATCAGCACAACCGACCCCATGTACTGGTAAGTGCCTGGCCTAACCCCGGCGAAGTAGTGACGAGGCTAGACAGGACTACTAAAACCAACCTGTACAGTTTAATATATATATATATATATATATATTCAATAGAAGAGAATACAAGAATTTAACAAGTCAAGAGGGAAGGGAGCATGTTGTAGGGGCTGTAACAGTTTAGAATGCAAAATCAATAAATAAGGGATAGAACGGTACAACTAAAATGTCAACGAGAGTAGGAAAACAACAGTTGCACGACACTATCCTTCATTCTTTTACTCTCATTCTCACCAAAACAATCATATAAAGTGCACGACATCAACCTTCGTGCTTTTCCTCACATAAACACTCATATCATGGCACGAAATGACCCTTCGTGCATTAGTAATCAAAACATGGCACGAAATGTCCCTTCGTGCATTAATAATCAAAACATGGCACGGAATGTTCCTTCGTGCATTAACATATCCTCAACACAAATCGTGCACGATATCAACCTTCGTGCTTTATCACTTTTCCTCACCCAAGCAACAATCACAACCAATGGGGCAAGGGGATAGACAAACAGTAATAGAAGTCTCGGCGGGGAAAACATAAGTAAATAGTTAAATCCCAGCAAGGGAACAACAATACTAACTTTCACATCCCGGCAAGGGAGATAATTAATATACGAACACAGCCCGGTAAGGGAATACACACATTTCTTTAATTTCTTACTCAATAATTACCTTATCATTCTAGCCAACGCTCCAGAGAGTTCACAAATCATAATTCTTTCTCATACTCTTCACATTAAATAGAAATCATCAATTACACAAGGAAGAGCCACAACAAAATTAGTATAAGCACAAATAAGGACTCACGGTCATGCTAGACACCAGTGTATAGATACTTGTCACCATACCTATACACCGTAGTCGATAATTTGCAATTAGCAAACAACACTCTAATATTATTCCCTCAAGCCAAGGTTAGATGAAACGCTTACCTCAACTTCCATGGCTAAATCAATCCACAACGAACGCCTTCCCTCTCGAATTCGGCTCCAACTCAATCAAATCTATGAAATAACGACTTTATAATATCAATAATAGCTAAACAAATCAAACTTGGTGCGTAAATATAGATTCCCAACCTTTCTTCCAAAAAAGTTCCAAAAATCGCCCCCAGGACCGCTTGGTCGAAACACGAGGTTCGGACCAAATTCATATCACCCATTCCCCCACGAGCCCAGATATTACATGATTTAGGCTTAGAAACTCACAAATTAATGAGAGAAAATGAAGGAAATAGGTGGGAAATTACTAACCCCAATGGTCTTGAAGAATGGGAGCTTCAATGGACTCCTAGAGCTTGGGGAAGAAGAGAGTTCGTGAGAAATTGAATGAAACCCGTATGTTTTGATTCTAGAAACTTAAAAATATAACTGGGCGTTTTTGTTCAATGCGTTCATGATGGGCAACTGGGCAGTGCATCGCGTTCGCGATGGGGATGATGTGAACGCGAAGAAGGAAGTTGTGGGGGGGGGGGTCCAAAATTCGTTATACGCGAACACGTGAAGGACACGCGCACGCAATGAAGAAGACTGTAAAGGTACGCGTTCGCGAGTTGTCGAGTGCTAACGCGTAGAGGAAATTTCTGGGATCCAGAACTTGGCTTACGCGATCGTGATGTAAAAGATGCGAACGCGAAGAAGAGGGGATTCAAGGCTATGCGAACGCAAGAGGACATTGCGAATGCGAAGAAGGAATCTCCTGAGTAAAAATTGCAAAAAATCTGATATCTTCCTAAGTCCAAAACCACCTCGAACACCTCCGAAAACACTCCCGAGCCCTCGGGGCTCCTAACCAAACACACACACTAACTCAACAACATCCTACGAACTTAACCGTGCGATCAAATCGCCAAAATAACATCATAAACGAGGAATCAAACCTCAAAATCATCACTTTTTCATCAAACTTCTTAAACTTTCAATTTTAGAGATTTAGGTCCAAAACACGTCAAATGACGTCCAATTTCAACCAAATTTCACAGAAAGCGCTTAAACCATATATAAGACTTGTACCGGGCGTCGGAACCAAAATAATTTCCTTAATAATTTCAGAAAAACAATTTCTTTTAAAAATTCATTTCTCAGGCTCGGGACCTCGGATTTCGATTCCAGGCATACGCCCGAGTCCCATATTTTCCTACGGACCCTCCAGGACCGTCCAATCACGGGTTCGGGCCCGTTTACCTATAATGTTGACCAAAGTCAACTTTAATCATATTAATATCAAAATTCATCATTTTTCACACAGAATTCATATTTAAGCTTTCCAGCTACGCGCCCGGACTGTGCACACAAATTGAGGTGACTAAAATGAGGTTTTCAAGGCCTAGGAAGCATGGAATGATTGAGAAAATTAGGTTATGACCATTTGGGTCGTCACATAGGTACCCCTAGTACTTCTATGAACAAAGTCATGTATGAAATTTGTGCATTTGCTCGTTTCGTTTGTATCATATGGGATCGTATCAAATAGAAAAGGATAGACTTAACATACCTTATACATATCTATCCAATAACAATGCAAAACTCAGCTTACTGCACCTTAATTTATAACAATGATAGTGAAGTTATAGTCAAGCTACGAATGACACTCTCATTTATATAAAGAAGTAACCTAATCAAAACGGATAGCATTTTCCTAATTTTACTACTTCCTCAAGCCTATTATAGGCGAGAGAACAACACAATACAATTAGGAATACAAAAACAACCTATCTACAATTCGGGACCTTTAATACAACAAAAAGCCCAAATATATCATAACACACCCCATCAACAAGTTATTAGTTAGCCCGATATTGCTACGACGAGCGACCAGCCCACTATTCTAGCACATGTGGCATTTTTTCACGCCCTTTTATCTTTTCAAACTCCTTAAATCAGCAACACAAGAGGCCACCACGAGTGGACTACAAAACAGTCCACTACAAGTAGAATAAATCAAACTCACAGCTTTCGATCATCGTCCCGTGTGTTCTAACTATTAGGAAATAAATTTATCACCGTTCCTTGCGATTTAAAAAGCTTAAATACAGAAAGTAGGTGTTTTCTTAAACATGAAGTACCTTCCAAAACTATATCTACAAATAAAAATAGAGGAGATATAATGATACTTACGTCGTAGGGATCGTTCTAATGGTATCGGTTGTCACGACCCCAGTTCGTCCTCCGTGAACCGTCGTGACGGCACCTAGTCTATGACTAGGTAAGCCTAAATTTACAGAAAAATAACTGAACTTGAGGAAGTAAAACTATTTCAAAACAGAAATAAAGCTTTAATAATGTTTAAATGGCCGGTCGGCACACACCATATGTAAACTCAAAACCAATATCTAAATCCAAGACTCAGAAACCCACGAATCACAATCTAAGATAGAGAAATACTACATAGCTCTAACTCCAGAATTTGCCTAATAAGATCAGAAAGTACAAAAGGGCTAGGTCTGCGTACGCGGCAGATGTACCTCGAAGTCTCTAAATAGTCTCCTCCCTCAAGGATGATAAGCCTGAGAAGAAGTACCTGGGTTTGCACATGAAAAACATGCGCAAAAGAGGCATGAGTACACTACAGCGGTACTCAGTAAGTGCCAAGCCTAACCTCGATTGGGTAGTGACGAGGAAGGTCAGGGCCCTACGGAGGTTAAATAAAATATAAGTATTTACAGTGTGATATAAAACAGTATAAATAAGTGAAACAGTAAGAAATATCATAGAATTGAAGAACAAAAACAATTAGAACAGTGACAAACAAACTACAGAAATAAATACAGCTCAACACAGAGATAACAAGGGCACCTTCCAAGTTACCGTCATGTGGTTCCAATCACAACTATCCAGTGAATCTCCCAGGATACCGTCCCATAGTCCATTATATATCTGTTCGAAGGATCTCCCAGGATCCTTTCTCGTAGTCCAACTGTATATGCGCGGGGGGATCTACCGGAAATCTCGATCTGTAGTCCCCAAATATAAATATGCAAGGGAATCTATCGGGAATCTAACCCGGAGTTCTAAAGTAAATATGTAGGGGGATCTATTGGGAATCTAACTCGCAGTCCCAAAGTAAATGTGCAGGGGCATCTATCGAGAATCTAACCCTCTGTCCCAAAGTAAACAGACAAGGGAGAGCTACCGCAATCCCACATCCGTAGTCCCAACATAATTACACACAACAACAATAATAAGATATTCAGAAATGAAAATTTCATATCAAGGCAACAAGTAATCCTAGCCTAACATGCTTCACGTAATGCAATCAATGCAATTTAAGAAAATAGGCAATTTAAGTCAACCAAACATGTTTTTCTAACTAACAACATGCTAAATTTACAAGCATAATAGAGCAGGAAAAAAAATGCTAATGAATACTTTAAGAAAAACCAGATTTCCAATAATTTTGCACAAGTACGCGCCTGTCACCTCACGCACAAGGCAATTCAGTTGCCAAATATACCAATCCTAAGGAAAAGGTCCCTCACACAAAGTTAGACAAGCCACTTACCTCGAACCGACTCAAAATAACTTAGAAGCCACGCTTTTGCAACGAATATTCGACTCCAAATAACCCAAATCTATTAAATTTAATTGCATATTATAAATAACATCTCAAGAAACTGATTCTACGATTTAATTCAATTCTAATACGCGAATTTAGGTAAAATGACCACAATGCCCCTCATGCCAACATCTCGGAATCGGGCAAAATTTATATTTTCAGAATCCTCATACTCACACGAGTCTAATCATATAAAAATCTCTCAAATCGGATGTCAAAAACCCAATCAAAACCCAATCTTTAGGAAAGAACTTTTCCCCCAATTTCTACCAAAATTCCAAAATTTAAGGAAAGATTCATGAAAATTAGTAAAAACCGAGTAATAATCACTTACCCAAGTTGCCCAGGTGAACATTCCTTCAAAAATCGTGATCTCCCGAGCTCCCAAGTCAAAAATATGAATTATGGTATAAACCCTCGATTTTGGAAAACTTATAGTCTGCCCAGATAATTAAAGCATCGCGAACGCGGAGGAAGTCTCGCGTTCGCAAAGAAGAAAAAATGAAGGATGCCCAGATGTGCTTCGCGAACGCGGAAGCCCGCACGCGAACGCGAATAAGGAAAATATTATGGCCCAGAGATTGCTCTTCGCGAACACGTGATCTAGTACGCGAACGTGAAGAGTGGACTTGCATAGCTACGCGAACACGTGATGTTGGACGCGAACACGAACGCGATGAGGAATAAAGCGGGACTGCACGAATGCGGAGAGTGTTACATGAACGCGAAGAAGAATTTTTAGGTGGTCATCAACAAAGCTTCGCGAACGCGAAGGGCTGTTCGCGAACGTGTAAGAGGATACCAGAAGCAGAAAACAGCAATTCAAAATATGAGAAAAATGACCCGTTGAGCATCTGAAACACCCGAGGCCCTCGGGACCTCAACCAAAAGCACCAACAACACCTAATAACTCATTCAAACTTGCACCAATCCCTAAACCACCTAAAACAACATCGGAATATCGAATAAATCAAGGATTTAAGCGTAAGAAGTCCAATTTTTCTCAAAATATGATTTCAATAAAAAACCTAACCAAATCATGTCCGAATGACTTGAAATTTTACACACACATCCCAAATGACATGACGGAACTACTTTAACTTCCGGAATTTCATTCCGACCCTCGGATCAAAATCTCACTATCGGACCGGAAACTTCAAAAATTCAAACTTCAGCATTTCAAGCCTAAATTAGCTACGGAATTCCAAAATAAATCCGAACACGCTCCCAAACCCAAAATCACCCAACGGAGCTAACGAAACCATCGAATTTACATTCCTAGGCCGTCTTCACACTATTCCGACTGTGGTGAATTTTCTAATACATAAACTCTCATTTAGGGACTAAGTGTTCCAAAACTCTCTGAAACCCAAAACCGAACATCCCGGCAAATTCAAATTAGCAGAAATAAACTTGGGGAAAATAGTTAATAGGGGATCGAGGCGTTAATTCTTAATACGACCGATCGGGTTGTCACATCCTCCTACACTTAAACATTCGTTCGTCCTCGAACGGTCATAGAGACATACCTGAAGTAGTGAAAAGATGAGGGTAATCGCTGCGTATATCCTGCTCGGTCTCCAAGGTCGCCTTCTCGACCGGCTAACCCCGCCACTGAACCTTTACTGAAGCAATGTTCTTGAATCTCAACTTTCTGACCTACCTGTCCAATATATCCTCTGGCTCCTCAACATATGATAGATCCTTGACAACTGGACTGAACTGAAATCCAACACATGTGACGGATCACCGTAATATCTCCGGAGCATCAAAACATGAAATACCGGATGAACCCCTACAAGGCTGGGAGGAAGGCAAATTCATAAGCAACCTGCCCAACTCGCCTCAATATCTCAAAAGGGCCAATAAACCCCGGACTCAGTTTCCCTTTCTTCCCAAATATCATAACGCCTTTCATAGGCGAAACCCGAAGCAGAAATCGCTCTCCAATCATATAGGAAACGTCATGAACCTATAGCTCTTCTGTATGGACTGGATTGTATGGATCCTATCTTGAATCACCTTAACCTGCTCTAAAGCATCCTGAACCAAATCTGTGCCCAATAATCTAGCCTCACCCGACTCGAACCAACCCACCGGAGATTTATTTCGTCTACCATATAAAGCCTCATACGGTGCCATCTGAACGCTAGACTGGTAACTGTTGTTGTAAGAAAACTTTGCCAATGGAAAGAACTGGTCCCAAGAACCCCCGAACTCCATCACACACGCACAGAGCATATCCTCAAGAATCTGAATAGTGCACTCGGATTGTCCGCCCGTCTGAGGGTGAAATGCCGCGCTCAACTCCACCCGAGTACCTAACTCTTGCTGCACGGCTCTCCAGAACCGCGATTTGAACTGAGTACCTCTGTCTGAAATGATAGAAACTGGAATACTATGCAGACGGACAATCTTTCGGATATAAATCTCCGACAACCGCTCCGAAGAATAAGTGGTACACATAGGAATGAAATGAGCTGACTGAGTCAGCCGATCCACAATAACCCAAATGGCATCGAACTTATTCAAAGTCCGTGGGAGTACAGATACAAAGTCCATGGTGTTACGCTCCCACTTCCACTCCAGAACCTCTATCTACTGAAGCAATCCACCCGGTCTCTAGTGATCATACTTCACCAGTTGACAATTGAGGCACCGATCTACAAACCCAACTATGTCTTTCTTCATCCACCTTCACCAATAGTGCTGCCTCAAGTCTTGATACATCTTCGCGGCACCTGGATGAATGAAATACCGCAAACTGTGGGCCTCCTATAGAATCAGCTCCCGAAGCCCATCAACATTAGGTACACAAACCTGACCCTGTATCCTCAATACTTCGTCCTCGTCAACGGTCAGATCTCTGGAATCACCATGCTGAACCTTGTCCTTAAGGACAAGCAAATGAGGGTCGTCGTACTGCCGCTCCTTGATACGATCAAATAAGGAAGACCGAGAAACCACGCAAGCTAGAACCCGACTGGGCTCTGAAAGATCCAATCTCACAAACTGGCTAGCTAAAGCCCGAACATCCATCGCCATAGGCCTCTCTGATGCTGGTCAATATGCCAAACTCCCCAAACTCTCCACCCGGCAGCTCAAGGCATCAGCCACCACATTGGCCTTGCTTGGGTGATACAAAATAGAAATTTTATAATCCTTCAGCAACTCCAACCACCTCCTATGGCGCAAATTTAGGTCCTTCTGCTTGAACAAATGCCGTAAGCTTTTATGGTCTATATAAACCCACAAGGAACCCTGTATAAATAATGGTGCCAAAACTTCAGGGCGTGAACAATGGCAGCTAACTCAAGATCATTGACAAGATAATTCTTCTCATGTATCTTCAACTATCTGGATGTGTAGGCAATCAGCCTACCGTCCTGCATCAATACCGATCCAAGGCCAACTCTCGAGGCATCACAATAGACAGTATAAGACCTTGAACTTGTAGGCAAAAACTAGGGCCGTAGTCAAAGTTGCCTTGACCTTATGAAAGCTCACCTCGCACTCTTCCGTCCACTGGAGTGGAGCACCCTTCTGGGTCAGTCTAGCCATAGGGGTTGCGATCGATGAAAACTCCTCCACAAAACGACGGTAGTAGCCCGCCAAGCCAAGGAAACTATGAATCTCTGTAGTTGAGGATGGTCTGGGCCAACTTTGCACGACCTGTATCTTTTTTGAATCCACCTGAATACCCTCACTCGATACTACGTGGTCTAAGAATGACACGGAATCCAACCAAAACTCACATTTTGAGAACTTTGCATATAACTTCTTTTGCCTTAGAGTCTGAAGCACTGTCCTCAGGTGCTGCTCATGATCTTCCCAACTTTGGGAATACACCAGAATATAATCTATAAAAACAATGACATAAGAGTCAAAATATGGCCGGAATACACTGTGCATCAAATGCATGAAGGCTGCTGGAGCATTGGTCAACCCAAATGACATAACAAGGAACTCGTAATGCCCATACCGAGTCCTGAAAATAGTCTTCGGGATATCTGGCTCCCAAATCTTCAACTGATGGTAACTCGAGCGCAAGTCAATCTTACAAAATACATATCCGCCATGAAGCTGGTCAAATAAATCATCAATACGGGGCAAAAAATAGCAGTTCTTCACTGTAACCTTGTTCAACCAACAATAATCGATACACATACACATAGAACCATCCTTTTTCTTCACAAACAAGACATGAGCACTCCAAGGTGAAACACTAGGCCGGATAAAATCCTTATCAAGCAATTCTTGTAAATGATCCTTCAACTCCTTCAACTTAGGAGGAGCCATACGATATGGAGGAATAGAAATGGGCTGAGTGCCCGGCAATAGATCAATGCCAAAATCAATATCTCTATCAGGCAGCATGCCCGAAAGATCAGCTGGGAATGCATCGGAGAAATTCCGTACTACAGGGACTGAATCAACAGAAGGGGTATCAATACTGACATCTCTCACGTAAGCTAAATACGCGTCACACCCCTTCTTAACCATACATAGAGACTTAAGGAAAGAAATAACTCTATTGGGAGTGTGATCTAAAGTACTCCTCCACTCAACACACGGTACACCTGGCATAGCCGGCATTATGGTCTTGGCATAACAAATAAGAATAGCATAATGGGGAGACAACCAGTCCATGCCCAAAATAATATCAAAATCAACCATACTGAGTAACAATAAATTGCTCTGGTCTCAAAACCACTAAGAGCAATCAAACACGACCGATAAATGCGGTCCATAATAAGAGAATCTCCTATAAGAGTAGAAACATAAACATGGGAACTCAAAGAATCCCGAGGTACACCCAAATGTGGAGCAAAATAAGAAGATACATAAGAATAAGTGGAGCCTAGATCGAACAGAACCGATACACCTATATAACAAACCATGACAATACTTGTGATGATAGAATCAGAGGCAACAGCCTAGGTACGGGCAGATGGGGTAGCAACTGGGACTGTAACCATAGCCTGAGAACTTTGCGGGGCACGCTGTGGCTGAAAAGTCTATGGAGGTGCACTTCTTCCAAGTCTAGGGAAATACCTCACCACATGGCGTATGTCACCACATTCAAAGTAACCTCGCTGCTGACGTGGCAGAGGAAACTGTGCGATACAAGTACTCCAAGATCCCTAAACACTTGAAAAGCTATGTGAAATCTGAGATGCAAACTGAGCTGGTTGACCCACAAAACCTCTACCATGTCGTATTGTTCCTCCAAAATAAGGACCCGTGGGTCTCTCTTATCTATGAGGTCTCCTCACTTCCCTATATTCTCTCTCCCGACCTCATCTGTCCTCTCTCTCTAGGACCCACCTGTCCTCTACTCGGCGAGAGATCCCACCCGCTAAACTGGGACCACAGGCTTGTCACCATGACACCTCGAACCTGGCCAATGGGAACTCGCTACTGTGGAGTGGGGGCGGCAGGACTCTGGGTCCCTCCCCCAATCTGGGAAGTAGTTGGTACAACCTGAATCAATCCCGCCTGAACTAACGTACCAAACATGCTCAGGAACTGTGCTAATGTTTCTTGAAGAGCTGGAGTAGTAGTAGCAGTCGTAGGTGTGTCAGGTGCCTGGACTCCGGTTGGAACTGCCGGTGGTACCTCGGTGGCATCTCACGCAGGTGCTCTGGCTGCACCACATGCGCGTCCTCGGCCTCTGCCCCGGGCCCGACCTCTGACGGCTCTCGCGAGGTACGTGGGTGTCTGATCATCTCTAATAGCACATGTTCTCACCATCTGTGAGAGAATGGAAGACAAAGGTTTAGAATCTCGCACGCTAGGGAATCAAATGAAGTGGAATTTTCCTAACTATTTCATAACCTCTCATAGATAAGTACAAATATCTCTGTACCGGTCAACGAGACTCTAATAAACCAGCTTGTGATTCATGACACCTATGAACCTAGAGATCTGATACCAACTTGTCACGACCCCAGTTCTCCCTCCGTGAACCGTCGTGATGACCCCTAGTCTCTATGACTAGGTAAGCCTAAATTTGCGGAAAAATAACTAAACTTGCAGAAGTAAAACAATTTGAAAACAGAAATAAAGCATTAATAATGTTTAAATGGCCGCTCGGCACACACCATATGTAAACTCAAAACCAATATCTAAATCCAAGACCCGAAAACCCACGAATCATAAGCTAAAACAGAGAAATACTACATAGCTCTAACTCCAGAATTTGCCTAATAAGAACAAAAAAGTACAAAAGGGCTAAAATTCTAAAAAGTGGGAATGGAAAGGGACTTCTCGGTCTACGGACGCGGCATATGTACCTCGAAGTCTCTAAGTAGTCGCCTCCCTCAAGGATGATAAGCCTGAGAAGAAGTACCTGGGTCTACACATGAAAAACATGCGCAGAAGAGGCATGAGTACACCACAACGGTACTTAGTAAGTGCCAAGCCTGACCTCGGTCGGGTAGTGACGAGGAATGTCAGGGCCCTACTAAGGTTAAATAAATTATAAGGATTTACAGTGTGGTATAAAATAGTATAAATAAGTGCAAGAGTAAGAAATATCATAGAATTGAAGAACAACAACAACTAGAACATAGACAAACAAACCACAGAAATAAATACAACTCAACATAGAGATAACAACCGGGGCACCTTCCAGGATACCGTCATATGATTCCAATCACAACTATCCAGTGGATCTCTCAGGATACCTTCCCGTAGTCCATCATATATCTGTCCGAAGGATCTCCAGGGATCCTGTCCCGTAGTCCAACTATATATGCGTGGGGGATCTACCGGAAATCTCGATCCGTAGTCCCCAAATATAAATATGCAGGGGGATATATCGGGAATCTAACCCCCATTCCTAAAGTAAATGTGCAGAGGGATCTGTCGGGAATCAAACCCGCAGTCCCAAAGTAAACAAACAAGGGGGAGCTACCGGAATCCCACATCTGTAGTCCTATTGTAATTACACACAGCAACAGCAAGAAGATATTCAGAAATGGAAATTTCATATCAAGACAACAAGTATTCCTAGCCTAACATGCTTCACGTAATACAATCAAGGCAATTTAAGCAAATAGGCAATTTAAGTTAACCAAACATGTTTTTCTAACTAACAACATGCTAAATTTACAAGCATAATAAAGCAGGAAAAGACCTCAAGCAACTGATTCTACGATTTAATTCAAAGCTAATACGTGAATTTAGGTAAAATGACCAAAACGGCCCTCAAGACAACGTCTCGGAATTGGGCAAAATTTATATTTTCAGAATCCTCACACTCACACGAGTCTATTCATATAAAAGTCTCGCAAGTCGGATCTCAAAAACCCAATCAAAACCCAATCTCTAGGTCTAAGAACGTTTCCCCCAAATTCTACCAAAATTCAAAAAATTAAGGAAAGATTCATGGAAATTAGTCTAAACCAAGTAAGAATCACTTCCCCAAGTTGCCTAGGTGAAAATCCCTTCAAAAACCGTGATCTCCCGAGCTCCTAAGTCAAAAATATGAATTATGGTATAAACCCTCGATTTTGGAAAACTTATAGTCTGCCCAGATAATTAAAGCATCGCGAATGCGGAGGAAGTCTCGCGTTCGCGAAGAAGAAAAAAATGAAGGCTGCCCAGATGTGCTTCGTGAACGCGGAAGCCCACATGCGAACGTGAAGAAGGAAAATATTATGGCCCAGAGATTGCTCTTCGCGAACGCGTGATGGTGGACACGAACGCGATGAGGAATCAAGAGGGGTTGCGCGAACGCGGGGAGTGTTACACGAACGCGAAGAAGACTTTCCATGTGGTCATCAACAAAGCTTCGCGAACGTGTAAGAGGATACCGGAAGCAGAAAATAGCAGTTTGAAATAGGAGAAAAATGACCCGTTGAGCATCCGAAAAACACCCGAGGCCCCCGGACCTCAACCAAAAGCACCAACAACACCTAATAACTCATTCAAACTTGTACCAATCCCTAAAACACTTAAAACAACATCGAAATCTCGAATAAATCAAGGATTTAAGCCTAAAAACTCCAATTTTCCTCAAAATACGATTTCGATAAAAAACCTAGCCAAATCACGTCCGAACGACCTAAAATTTTACACACACATCCCAAATGACATAATGGAACTATTGCAACTTCTGGAATTCCATTCCGGTCCTCGGATCAAAATCTCACTATCGGACCGGAAACTTCAAAATTCAAATTTCGGCATTTCAAGCCTAAATTAGCTATGGAATTCCAAAACAAAATACAAATACGCTCCCAACCCCAAAATCACTCAACAGAGCTAACGGAACTATCGAATTTCTATTCGGAGGCCGTCTTCACACTGTTCCGACTATAGTCAATTTTTCAACACTTAAGCTCTAATTTAGGGACTAAGTGTCCCAAAACTCTCCGATACCCAGAACTGAACATCCCGAAAAAGTCAAATTAGCAGAAAAAAATTTGGAAAAAATAATTAATAGGGGATCAGAGCGTTAATTCTTAAGACGACCGGCCGAGTCGTCACATCGGTTCTTGATTTTGTGAAAGAGATGTTGATCTTGCTTGGAATTTCTTGGAACAATCTTGGAGAGATTGAGAGTCTTTTAACGTAAGTGTTCTTTGTATATTGATGAGATATATGAGGGAAAACATCACTTATCAGCACACTGCCTCAATTCTCCAAGCAGGTGGGTAATTGTATGCTTGGCAGCTTGAGTGGTGCAACTTCGGACGCTTGTATCTTTGTATTCCTTCATCGTATTGACAATCGGTTTGCAGCATTGGATACTAGACACCCGGGGATTTAATATCATATAAATATCTCCTTGTAACTCTCAATATATTGGGAGAAAATGGCATCGCAACTTGGCCTATAAACCTTATAGTTTCTCCGATGTGCGGCGAATTTATTTGGTGACCCTACTCTATAAATTCATATTTCTCTACGCCGATGTCGTATGAATACATGGTTTGGACCGTTCAAAACTAGATTCTAAGACCTTCAGTTTGGTATGAGATATGTCCTAAAGTGACACCATAAAGCTTACGTATCTAATTTCTCAAACGGGCTCGTTAGAAGGCAAATCTTAACTTGATTTTTCCGTGAGTTAAATATAATTTTTTCCCAAACTTTATATTTTATATCTGAACATCATATGTAGTCATATTATGACTTTACACTCATTTAAATCATGATTAACAAGTCTTATATTCATTATGTGTTTGTGACGCACAAAATGTAATTATTATCTTATTTATTTTTTCCCAAGTCTCATTCATCTTAATTTACTTAAGACTTCGATAAACCTTCCTTATCCTTGTAAAATAATTTCTCCTTTTTGAGCTTACATTAGATGATCTTATAATGACAGTGACGTATGAAGTACGGGGTGTAGCAAATACCTTCCCTAATTAAATTTTAATTTATTTACATTGGCATATGCAATTTATCAATTATATACAAATTAGTATTAGTGAGTATCCCTTTATATTATGAATTGAATAGGTAATCCTCATCCAATGCTCTCTCTCTCTCTCTCTCTCTCTCTCTCTCTCTCTCTCTCTCTCTCTCTCTCTCCCGCT
>MU682621.1:64708-94607 GCA_026770625.1 Nicotiana glauca
ATATATATATATATATAATGTTTAATGAAAGATGAAAATAGTTATATAGTGTATTAATCGTCTTATGAATTTTGTATTTAAGATATAATTTAAGAGAAGAAGTTTTTATTGAAATTTTAGATAGTAAGAAGAATACATCACATACAAAATATATACAAATCCTATACAAAATACATACCAATGACATATTGTATAAAATTGTATAAAAAATATATTCAAGTTGTATGATATTATAGTTGTATTTAACTGGATAAAAACAACCTATGAAAGTTATAAAATTATAAATAAGTTGTATATTATATAGAATTATTTTTAATTTATATGTTGTTGTAAATATATCAAATTTATAATCTTTTTCATAGCTAGTTGATTAAGTGCTTGATTAATTAAATTCACCCATTTGCAGCATTAGAGCTAAAAAAAATTGACTACTACCATATTCCTACAAGCATTCAACGTGAAGTATGACTTAGTACCAACTTTGCAACTGAACAGCTCCCCAAACGGAGAAGGTTAACATTAACATTAGGCGGCTGAGAATAGGGAAGAGGAGAGGAGAGGAGAGGAGAGGAGAGGAGAGGAGAGGAGAGCAACTGAATCTCATAATTTAAGGTACTACTAATAGATTATATATAAATTATAAACAATCGTTATTTAGGGCGGGTGATATATAAAGTTAGTACAATTTTGATAAATAAATTTTAAATATTGTATAGAAACGAAAAAATCCCAAAAATCTATTTTTTTACCTTCAAGTTTGACTCTATCTGCCTATTTATCTTCTGTAATAAGGAGTAAAGTTATTTAAATTCATATTGGATGAGGATAATTTAAATTTTCCCGTATACGGACGACTCTCTTTCAGATTAGAGAACTGAAACAATTAAAAGGATAATTAAGAAATTATAATTATTTTCTTAAAAGATACTTAAATTGCACCATAAACTTGTCCAGAAAAGTAGCCTAAACTCCCTTAATTTTTCGTTGATGATTGTATTTATATATTGAGCAAGGGCGGCTCAACAAGATTGGAGGACTAAAGTGAAAAATTAATTGGAGGCCTTTGATGAAATAAATCTTTCGTATATATTTTTATTTGAAATTTATTTTTTCTAGATTTTTGAGATGTAAAGTTATTAATAATTTCTTTTACAAAACCATTTAATCACTTTTAGGATATTGTTGATATTAGGAAATAAAACTAGATTCAAAATGTTGATAACTTGATATTGAAATAATTATTTAATTTTTCAATATACTTATTGTAATGCTTGAAACCTGCCGAGAAAAAGAATTAAGAATGTGCAATAAAGCGTATTCAACAGTATTCTGCAGCTCTTGTTTTTTATTGGAAAAAAATAATCATTTTTTTCCCGAAACAATATAGCTTATCGAAAATTTCAACCTTTGTAGAAACCAAGAAAAAGAAAATAAGAGTGTAGTACATATTATCTAATGAGAAATATAAAAATGAGATTTGGACAATTAAAGATATTAAAATAGAGACTCTAAAAGTTTATTACACGTTTTCTAGAGAGAAATATAAAAAAGAGAAAGATAATGTAGGCATTTCACTAATGATGTCAATTGTAAAATATAAATAACATAATTTTATATTCCGGGTAAGGGTTTTAGGGGAAGTAGTTCTCTTTCTTCAATTTTTTCTCAAAGAATTATATCAATAACAAACTAAAAGTTGTCTTTACTTTTAATAAAAAGATTTTACTTTTCTATTTTTAATACTCAATATTTTTTTTAAAAATATTAACTTATAAATCTATTATTAATAAAAGTTGGGCTCCACCTCCAAGGATTGGGATGAGATGAATATAGATTTAACTTATTTAATAAAATATTTTGTGTTTGAGCCAAACGGATGATATTACGTTAGAATACGCTACAAATTTAAATTAATCGGTGCTTCAATACTAATACCAAACACAAGTTAAAAAAAGAAAAGAATTTGGAACCCTAAAAATTGTGGGGCCCAAATCAATTGCTTTAGCTGCTTGACCCTCTAGTCGCCCCAGACATTGAGCGAATTTGGTAAATCAAAAGCCTATCTGTATACGGCTAAAATCAGAGAGTCCGATTTTATGATCATTATAACATCCCGTAGGCCGTCTCCCGAAGGCTCGAGGTTCGACCCCAGGTGTTCCCTATGCTCGATCTCAGGGCAGCGCAAATCGGCGTCTATCGTGGACAAGCGAAAAATTCCCAAGGCACATGATCAAAGCTGACAACACCTGCGAGAGTAGTACAAGTTTGTACTGGACCATTAAATAGTTGTACCAGATATTTTTCTTTGTAATAATTATACATGCACCATGTTGGAATTACTACTCATATATAAAGGGGGCCCTTGTCATTTCTTACACACATGATATTCAATATTAGAACAAGAACATTCTCTGCTTTTCAACTTAAACATAGTCCATTGTCCTTCCCTTGATTTTATTGCTTACATTTATTGTGTTTTATTGATTGTTCTTCATTTATTACTCATCATTTATCATAAAGAGCCATTATCAAGGTTCTTAGAACTGTTAGTTCTTCATTGACCATCCCTGGTATGACACTTTAGCTCGACCTCGAGGCCAAGCGTAGGCCAGCTCGAGCCCTAATTCACGGCCATTCGGTTTGCATAGCAAACTATCCTCAAGCTATTATCTCATTTTCTTGACTCACACTTAGCATCTATCGCTTAACAATTAGCATTAAAATAAATTACGTATTTTTAGAATCACAAAATCAAATTTAATTGTAATTATCATTTTCAATGTAAACAGTTTGGCGTCCATCGTGGGGCTAAAAATAATAGTGGTTGTTTTCGTGCTGGTTTATTGAAAACACAAGTTATTCTTCACATCTTTTTTTGTCCAAGAATATTTGATTTCAGGCCAAAATGTCAAACTCAGTGAATGCACATGAAAACTATGGTCCTGAGGACCATAGAGGGAATGGTGTAGTTGTGTCAGGCGCCGGTGCACCACTGCGAAACCCTGAGAATGCACCAGAGCCAATCCCCACGGGCGTGGGCTCACACGATGCCCAAAACGTCGATATAAGCTCCCAGACTTACGGGAGTATACGCCAACAGGAAGTTCGGAAAACTCCAGCCCGGGAGGAAAGAAAGGCAGACGAGAGAAACAGAACGGGAAAGCCTCAGCACATCGTTCATATGATCATTGTGCGGACCGACGTTCCTCAAAGACCCATGATCAAGCGGACAAAAGTCTTTGCTGCAACAGAAGGTCAAATTCGGGGCCGCATGCCGAGGACATCCTTACATTCAATGAAGAGGATTTTGATACCTTGTCTCATCCACATAACGATGCGCTGGTATTTTCATTTCTCTTGAATAACATTCAAATTAAACGTGTACTTATCGATCCAGGTACTTCAGCCAACGTAATCAGGTCGAAGGTGGTAGAACAACTCGGACTGCTCGATCAAACCATACCTACTTCCCGAGTCCTCAACAGCTTCAACATGGCCAGCGAAGCAACCAAAGGGGAGATCACCCTCCCGGTCAACATGTCTGACACAGTTCGAAATACCAAATTTCATCTCATCGAATGTGACATGAGGTACAATGCATTGCTTGGAAGGATATGGATACACAACATGAGGCCAGTACCGTCAACTCTTCATCAGATGATGAAGTTTCTAACAAAAGACGGCATAAAAACGTTGTATGAAGAACAACATTCTGCGAATGAGATGTTCACGGTTCACAGTGAGGAACCAACTTCCATACCCTCAGCCTCGGAGGAGCCGGAGGCCAAACAGACCCTCGAGGACGATGAAAAAGACTTCCTCGCTCCCCGAACCTTCGTTGCCCCCTAAGAATCGCATGCAACAAAATCAAAAATTGAAGAACCAGAGCAAGCTATTTTGATCGAGCACCTCCCAGACCGAAAGGTATACATGGGAACTAGATTAACCCCCGAACGTAGGAAAAAACTCATTCAATTTCTTATTAATAACATCTGTTGCTTTGATTGGTCCTACTTAAATATGACAGGGATCTCGCCGGAAATAACCACACATCGACTAAGTGTCGACCCCATGTTCAAATCGGTGAAGCAAAAAAAGAGACCTCGGTCCGAGGTAAAACACGCGTTCATCAAAGACGTTGTAACAATACTGGTCAAAATAAGATCTATTGGAGAGGTAAAACATCCCGAATGGTTGGCTAATGTGGTGGTAGTTCCCAAAAAGGGGAATAAGTTAAGAATTTGTGTATATTATAAAGACTTCAATTGAGCCTTCCCCAAAGACTCATTCCTGTTGACCAACATCAACCGTTTGATTGATGTCATGGCCAGCCATAAGATCCTCACCTTTCTCGACGCTTACTCGATGTATAATTAAATTCAGATGAACCCCGATGATAGGGAAAAGCTTTGTTCATCACGAAGTACGGTACATACTGTTACAATGTGATGCCCAAGGGATAAAAAATGCGGGGGCCACGTACCAATACCTAATTAATAAGATGTTCGAATATCAAATAAGCAAATCCATGAAAGTTTACATTAATGATATGCTAGTTAAGTCCCTGCGCACAGATGACCATTTGACTCATTTGCAGGAGATATTTTACATCCTCAGAAGCTACAACAAATGTGCCATCGGAGTACGTTCGAGAAAATTCTTAGGTTTCATGGTGTCAAATCGGGGGATTGAGATCAACCCCGACAAAATCAAATCCATTGAAGAAATCACGGTGGTAAACAGTGTGAAGGTCGTACAACATCTGACCGGGCGGATAGCAGCCTTGGGCTAATTCATATCAAGGTCATAAGATAGGAGTCATCATTTATTCTCCTTACTCAAAAAGAAAAACTGCTTCGAATGGACTCCGAAATGCCAACGTGCCTTAGAGTAGTTGAAGCGATATCTGACAAGCCCAAAATTAATCCACGCCCCAAAGGAGGATGAAACACGGTATTTGTAGCTGGTCGTATCCGAGGAAGCGGTAAGTGGTGTACTGGCTCGAGAAGAACAAGGTACGCGATTACTTATTTATTATGTAAGTCGGACACTAGGAGATGTCGAAACAAGGTATCTGCACCTAAAAAAATTAGATCTTGCATTGATAAGCGCATCTCGAAAATTAAAGCCTTATTTTCAATGCCATCGTATTTGTGTTTTAACGATATATTTCTTTCGAAACATATTGCATAAGCCCGAATTATCGGTCCGACTAGCCAAATAGGCCATCGAACTCGGGGGGTACGATATTGAGTATCAACCCTGAACGACTATTAATTCCCAAATTGTTGCAGATTTTGTGGCCGACTTTACGCCTGCCCCCGTGCTCGAGGTAGAGAAAGAACTTCTACTAAAAAGGGGCTCATCTTCGAGGGTATGGACCTTGTTCACTGACGGTGCCTCGAACGTGAAAGGGTCCGGGCTCAGCATAGTTCTAAGGCCACCTACGGGTGGCATGATTAGGCAATATATAAAAACTACAAGGCTGACTAACAAAGAAGCCGAGTATAAGGCTATGATTGCAGGTCTGGAATTTGCCAAAGGCCTAGGAGCGGAGTCATCGAAGCAAAATGTGATTTCCTTCTGGTGGTAAATCTGGTAAATGTGAACTTCAAGGTTCGAGAAGACATGATGCAAAGATACTTAGACAAAATTCAAGTCACATTGCACCGCTTCAAAGAATAGACTCCGGTCCACATACCTCGAGAGCAGAATAGCGAGGTCGAGGCCCTCGCAAACCTGGGAACATCTATCGAGGAAGATGACATACTCCCCGGGCCGTTTTCCGCTGTCCAAATCAGTGATTGAAGAAGGCCATGCCGAGATCAACTCCACTAGCCTGAGATGGGATTGGAGAAATAAATATATCAATTATTTGGAAAGTGGGAAGCTACCTGCAGACCCAAATTAGACGAGGGCCCTGCGAACCAAAGCAGCTCAATTCTCGCTCGACGAAAATGGAACTTTATATAGAAGAAACTTTGATGGGCCCCTAGAATATGCCTGGGACGGGGGACACATTTTACGTACTCCGAGAAATCCACGAGGGCACCTGCAAAAATGACTCCACCGACGATTCCTTTGTCTGAAAGGTGATAAGAGTAGGCTACTATTGGGACAACAAGGAGAAGGACACCAAAGAATTCGTCCGAAAATGCGACAAATGCCAGAGATTCACACCAATGATTCACGAACCCAGTGAATAGCTGCATTCAGTCTTATCACCATGGCCGTTCATGAAGTGGGGGATGGACATCGTCGGATCCCTACCAACGGCACCAGATAAATCTAGATTCATTTTATTTATGACTAACTTCTTCTCAAAATGGGAGGAAGCACAGGCCTTCGAGAAGATAAGAGAAAAAGAAGTTATTAACGTCATCTAGGACCATATTATGTGTCAATTTGGGATTCCCTCCGAGATAACATGTGATAACAGGAAGTAGTTCATAGGAAGCAAACAGATCCTGTCGACACCCTACCACCCATGTGCAAATGGTCAGCCCGAGTCCATAAACAAGACCATCATTCAAAACCTAAAAACGAAGTTAGAAAATGCGAAAGGAAAATAGAGAGAGACATTTCCCGAGGTGCTATGTGAATATCAAACAACTCCAAAATCGAGTATGGGAGAGATGCCTTTCTCTATGGTGTATGTCTCCAAGGCTTTGATAGCGGTCGAGGTCAGAGAACCAAGCGCCAGATTTTTCCATGCCACTGAAAGCTCAAACAATGAGGCCATGATCGTTATATGAAAAGCGAGAAGCTTCGCTAGTACGAATGGTTGCCCAAAAACAAAGGATCAAAAGATACTATAACAGGAGAGAAAATATTCGACATTTTGGAGTCGGGGACTTAGTACTAAGGAAATTTAATGAAGGGAAGCTAGGCTCAAGCTGGGAAGGACCGTACCACATCCTCGGAGTGATCGAAAAAGGGTCCTACAAGCTCGGTACCATGGAAGGCAAACAACTTACAAGCAATTGGAACATATCAATGCTCAAATGCTATTACTGCTAAGGTGTTCGATGGAAGGCATCGAAACATCCTCCGACTTAAAGACCTTGGGTTTTAAAGCATATACTGCATTCTTTTCCTTCGATCGGATTTGATCCCAAAAGGGGTTTTACTGGCAAGGGTTTTAACGAGGCTACATCTATATGCTACCTGGGAGGACTCAACAAGTATTCAAGGCTTCTCTCCAACCACTATCGAATACTGGGGGCATCCCCCTGGGAGATCGCCTCATCAGAGATATCAAAATAAGCCAAAGAGGGTTTCGATAAGAAGATGATGTATCAGCCAAATGGTCAAATGAACCGTGTCTGCGTAGAATAATCGAACCCTCGACGACAAAAACTATGTATACTTGTGCTAAGTAATCAAGGAATATTTCTTCCATAAAAACACTTTGCGCTTCAAAGAAGTTTTCTATTTTCACAAGAAACGACCGCAGGGCCAGAAATTTCCCGAACACTCAAAAACTTCGAGCTCATAATCCCTCAATGAAGATACATCAAGTTTACAAGGAACGACTCCAGAGCCAAAAACTGTCGATATCTCGATGACTGTCACCGACTGTCGCCCCATTGAGCTATCAAAAACTCGAGGCCATAAGACCCCAAGCGGGCAACCTCGAGCCCGAAAATCCCTCCATGTGGCGATGCTAGAAAATATAAGACCTCCATGAGGCATTATCAACAGTGTAAGACATCCATAAGGCATCCTCAAGCTCATAAGATCTCTATATGGCAATACCAAATCTGTAAGACCTCAAGCAATGTATGAATTATACTTGTGCTAAGTAACCTATCTGTAAGACCTCAAGTATGGCATGTTCAAATTCATAAGACCTTACAAAAGGCATAATCCCGATCTTAAATTCAAGGCTATATATTCGAACTTGTAAGTCCTCAAAAAAGACATACCCTCGATATAGACACCGAGGCTGCCTTATTCGAGGACTAAAAGGCTACGGCCAAACACAATGACTACGGTTACAAGGCTCCGGCCAAACTAACGCGACTCAGGGACGCCTGACCGTTGCCATAAAATCATAGGCCTTCAATTACTTCGAAAAGAACCGGTTAATCAGGTTACCCTCAGCATAAGAAAAAGATCTTTGGTCATGTCAGCTCCAAACAATTAAAAGGCTTTGAAATAATTCAGCCATCGAGCGAAACCCCACAAGGTGCTCATTTGTCGTTACATAACGGCTCACAATCGAGGCTCTTATCGAACCGTTAAAGAGTCGGACGAACGTAAAAACTCCAAAATCTTTAACGAGGGAAAAATAAATCCATATTAGAGATTGCACCGACCCAACACGTAAGAGTCAGCCTATGTTAGAGGTCGCACTGACCCAATGCGTAAGAGCCTAAGCGCCAACCTGTGTTAGAGGTCGTACCGACCCAACGGGTAAAAGCTTAAGTGCCAACCTATATTAGAGGTCGTACCAACCCAACACATAAGAGCCTAAAGTCCTGGTCATATAGCCTCATGGTTGATACTTAGACCAAAAGGTCGATAAACTCAAGTCAAAATTTGACTCGGGGACTAAGCCCCAAACAATCAACTTTCGACTGCTACAAATCTCTCAGCAGTTGCAAGAACCTAAGGGTTTAATTTGAGGTCCAAAATTTTGAACAATTGTCAACAAGGATCACAGTTTATTCCTAAAAAGCAAAGTAAAAATGAGAGATGATGAAAAACGGAAGGCTTTTTACATATATATTGAAAGTCCACAAGAGTGCATTTATAAGGCCTATGCCTAAAGCCCTTACAAGGGAGAGAAAAGAAAACCCTAATCTACCACCGGGGTTGTGCCTTCGACGACTCCCTCAGAGGTTTTGCCTTTAACAGCTCCGGCCACAACCCTCAGGTCTTCAACGGCCTCTTCCCTTTCAGGTATTTTGCCCTCATCTTCATCATCTTCCAAGCCACTGCTCGACTCGCCTTCAAAAGTAAGCAGGGCCGCAACCTCCTCTTCTAGGGTTTTCACCCTCTCGATCCTCGAAATCCTGACTCCGAGATTCTAACCGAGCATGCTCCATGGCTCGGGTCAATTGCAGCTCAGCCTCCTCGGTCACCTTCTTGGCCTGAGCATTTGCAGTAACAACATCCTCTTTATACGAGGATGTGAGCACCTTGGCTTCTGCCCTGGCCCCACAGAGAGAAACAACCAACTTAGTGTGAGATATTTATATTTATTATTCTTCGCCCTCGCATCATGAAGTTGATGTCTGACTGAGACCACCTTCCCTTAGAGGGTATCTTTCTCAGAGGCTATCTCACTCACGTGCTGTATGAGTTTGAGAATTTTAATGTCTCTGGCTCGGAGCTCCTCCCTTATTAGTACTTCTTTCTACTCAAGCGGCAAAGATCGGACCAAAGGTGTTAAAACACTAAAGTTGGGTAAGCATGTGAAAAAAAAGGAAAATATATAACCTACTCAGTGAGATAAGTTCTCTCTTGGGACGACACCTCAAAACAATCCCGATGGCCACAAAATTCCTCCTCCTTCTTTGTAAAAAGAGCTCTAAGCTCATCGGCTTCCGAGGTGAGCTTCCTACACTCACCCTCTTAGCGAGTCAACTTGGCTTGAAACCTGGCAAAGGCCCGATTATAAAGCACTTTGGCTTGGAACCGAGAAAGAAACAAAGTGTATGCGGTAAAATCAGAGGGCTTAATTTCTTGCTATCAAGCCACTTTAGAAGAATGTCTCGAGACCCCGAGGACATGGAGTTGAGACTGAGTTCCCTCCCTCAGGGTTCGTCGAGGCCCGACCCAAAGAAGACGAGGATCGAGGCTAGAGTAAAAAGGGGAATTCCCAAGGTACACGACTAAGTCTGACAAAGCCGGCCTACCCAGAGCCTGTGTCGAGGCGTCACGTCTAACCGTCCCATCTCCATGCTTTTATAATTAATGTATGATGTACTATAACTGGATTCACCTCCTATATAAAGTGAATCCACTCCACTTTGTAAGGGGAGGTTGTTGCTCTAACTATTCTACACAAGATCATTAATATCTCTCTCTTTCTCTCTTTTCTCTCTAACTCATTTGCTCGAGGCTACTCTTTTCATTTATTGCTTTCATACTTGTTCTTCATTTATTGCTTGATATTGGCCATTTAGAGCCTTGTTTAATTATATCTTAACTATTATCCCCTTCCCGATTATCCCCGATAGCTCAATCTCGAGCTGGATATCGACCCCGAGGCCTTTCGCAAACTAGTCAAAAGCCCGGGTAGCAAGCCCTTTGGTTTGATCACTGCCCCGTTTTAACTCGTATTTCATCATTAAACTTCATACGCCTAGCATCAACTGCTCTAACAACTATCATAAAAATAGATCACGTATTTTTAGAGTCCCATTTACAAATTTAACTATTGTTACTATTTTCACAGTAAATAGTTTGGCATCCACAGTGGGGCTAAAAATAATAGAGATTATTTTCTTGCTAGTTCCATTACACAAACTAAAGTTATCTTTTACACTTTTTCTTGTCCAAGATCCATTAATTTCAGGTCAAAATGTCTGGCTCGGTAAATAGAGTTGAGAACAACAACCTCGAAAACCACGGGGAAAATGGCATGCCTGTTCCAGCTATCGACACGCCACCATAGAATCCCGATAACGCGCCCAGACCGATTTTAACGGACACGGATCCATAGGACACACAACAGGTCAACGAAGCCTCACATACCGACGGAAGCATACGGCATGGCAACCAACAGGAATCTCAAAAGACCCCAGCCCGGGAAGCACGTGAAGTTAGTATTCATATTATTTTTGAAATGTTGCATGCACAATAGTTGTCCATCGCTCAGTTACAAATCCATCCAAAGACTCCCAGCACAGCAGTGCCGAAAACAACACCCCCAGCCGAATAGGTATCCGAGAGATCGAGCAATAAAGGATCGATAGCCGATCCTTTCATCATAAAAATGCTGGAGGACCTCACCAAAAGGATCAAGTCGGGAGAGAAAATAATAGCAGCCAACAACACGAAGGTCGAGACCTACAACTCTAGGGTTGACCAGATCCCGGGGTGCCCTGATTCTGAAGGGTGTAGATTTGTGGAAGTTCGTGAAATGGTCATTCCCCGAGGAAGCGGCCCCCAAACCCATTCCAAAGAAGTTTAGAATGCTGAAAATCTCTAAGTACAACGGGGCCTCAAATCCCAACGAACACATCACTGCCTATACGTGCGCGGTAAAAGGCAATGACCAGAAAAACGATGAGATCGAGTCCGTCTTATTGAAGAGGTTCGGAGAAATGCTCTCAAAAGGGCCCATGATGTGGCATCATAACCTAGTGCCCAGCCCCATAAAATCATTTACTATACTGGCGGATTACTCCATAAAGGCACATGTCGGTGCCATTAAAGCAATGACGAGAAAGGCCGACGCATACAAGATTGAGCAAAAGGAGAATGAAATGCTGCGAGAATTCATATCTCATTCCTAGATGGAACGAATGGGATTACCCCTGGTCTCGGACGACTGGGTGGTACAGGACTTGACTCAAAGCCTAAACGAACCAAGCCAGACAATTTCAAGGTAGTTAAAACAAAACTTGATCAGGTATCCAGCCAAGATCTAGTCAGATTCCCACATCCGACACCAGTCGCAAATCACGGTCGTGATTGACCATCCAGGAGCCCCCTCGGGCTCAGTATACCCAAGTAGGCTCCTGGCAAAGAAACTGATGCTAAACAGAGAAAGGTACCGGCCGTACGCCATAGATAGGAGGAATGCCCCGAGATGCATTCTACCTTGCAACGATCGGAGAATGGATCGAGGAAGATATCCTCGAGGAATCGTTAACAGAGCCAGATTCGACGGAGACACAAGACCATCAAGGGTGCCTCCCCCATCAAGATGCAATTTCAACATTTCTATATCTGACATCGTGTTCACCGTTAGCGAAACCAGGGACACCAGATGGCCTAGACCTATTCAGTCGAATCCCTCTAAGAGAAATCACAGCTTGGTGTGTGAACTGTATAACATGCATAGCCACGGGGCCAAAAATGGCCATCAGCTTCGGAGGAAAATAGCCAAGGTACTCAATAAAAATTACCGGCGAGAACTGTCGAGCGATCGGGCTCGAGTTCAGTTCTGAGTAAGGAAGGCGGCAAAGAAGAATGAAGCAAATAAGCTGCGACGTATTGCCATGATAGTGGAATAGAAACGACACTCTCCAAATACCCATAAAAGGAGAGTAAAAATGCTCGTCACCAAAGAAACGGATCCAGGGATGTATCCCCGAGGACGCCCCTCACATTCAGCAAAAAGGACACCGAGACCTTGTCTCGGCCTTACACTTACGCACTGGTAACCTTCTTCCTCATCCGAACCAATTCAAATAAAATATATACTCATGAATTCAGGTGGCTCGATCACTATTTTCGGGCGGAGGATAATATGGCAGCTCGGGCCGTCAGACCAAATCACGCCCACGTTTGGAATCTTTGGCGGATTTCGTACGACGATCGAGATGAAGAGAAGAAGGACCATTCTCTCAGCGTGGCTAGCGCAGACCGGAATTCCAAGTCCTGTATAATCAAAAAAGACGTAAGGCATGAATGCCTTATTCAGACGACCATAGACATAACGTATGAAAACGGTACCTTCCCCTCTTCGCCAAAGAGTGAAACCCACAACGAAGGACGAAATTAAAACTGTCTGCGATGAACGACACACAGCAAGGAAAATGTTCGTGTTACAGAATGTGGTGCTGGCACCGATATCTCCACTCTCAAAAGAGTCCAAGGGTAAGCGAACCACGTCTTCGACCAAGCCTAATTAAACACAGCGGAGGGCTGTACTAGAGTCCTCACTCCAAAACAGCAGGGACATATTGAACCTCGGAACATCATTTGCGCATCCCGCGGTAAAGTAAAACTTCCTCCCTCCTTCTTTATTTTACACTAACCTGTATGCAGACACCTATCTAGGGAGTTCGGAAAAGCTAACTCTACCCGAAGATCCCGAGGCCTTAACGGCAACTGTCATACTCCTTCCCCTCGGCCGGACTTCCGCCTCGAAGAGGGTTTTGCCCGCAAGCTTCTCAGCGGAGCAACGTGCCTTTTAAAGAGAATCTGACAAGCTCACAGGGCTTCTTTTGCAATCAACCCCGAACGATGGAAGGCACCCCCCTTAAAGGCGTCGTCTGCTCGGAAGGGTCGGGGACCGACATACTAAGTTCCAATAGGAAATCATGTACCGGGAAAAACGATGAAAGGAGTCATGCCCGCACGGGCCGAGCTCATGGCAACGAAACAACATGTATTTACGCCAAGCAATCAAAAAATATCCTTCAGCATGTCGTTCTCCAAAAAAGAAAGATTCGGCATGCTCACGGCAGGGATCCCTCATCGAGTTTATCCGAAAATACTCGGAGACTTAGCGTCAACGATTTGGTACCCGCACGACCTTAAGGTCAGAACTATGAGCTCATAAGACCCCAACGAGGCAATTCCGAACTCTCGAGTAACGGCATTCGAGCCTATGCAAACTCGATGACTCAGAGACTGTCATCAATTGCAATTTACTAGAAAACCCGAGGTCGTAAGACCCCGAGCGTGAAGACACGGTCTAGCTAGATCTATTTTACATAACAATAAACATTGTAAGACCTCAACATGCAGGACAAATTGTAAGACCTCAACAGGCATGACAAACTGCAAGACCTCAACAAGCATGAAAAACTATAAGACCTCAACATGCATGAAAATTTTGTAAGACCTTACTACTGGCTATATGTCACATTTGTAAGGCTCCCGAAAGGGCATACTCTCGATGTAGACACCTAAACTATCACTCGAGAACAAAAATGGCTCCGGCCAAACACATATGACTACGGTCAAAACGGCTGCACCAGCCAAATTAATGCGACTCGGGGATGCCCGACTGTCGCTGACAAAATCACAGGCCATTACTTCGAATCTACTTCGAAAAGAAGCGGTTAAAACAGGCTACCCTCAACAGGCAAAAGAGCTTCGACCATGTCAGCTCCAAATCACAAGGCTTTGATCTACTCAGCCTACGAGCTAAAACCTTCGGAGGTGCTCAAAAATCACCACTAACGACTTGAAATCGAGGTTCTTCCCAAACCCATGAAGGGTCAGGCAAAATCATTTCAAAAGACCTTAACGGGAGGAAAATAAAGACTTCATATTCCTAAGGGCAAAAGCGTAATATCCATAGTCGCCAGCAAAATGAGCCTCGTGGCCACACACTAAAAGTTCTTTTATTTACACACGCAAAAGGTGCATCCTCCATCTAAAAACATGTTCTGCAAATAATCAAAATACAAAATGGCAAAATTTGCGCTCCATTCCAGAAGGCTATGGCCTACCCGCCCTATCTTCACTTTCTGCGGCATCGGCAAGAAGTGACCGAGCATCACGCTCGTCCGCTCTCTCTCGAACTAACTCTTTAGGGAGAACGAAACCCCTATGCCGATCTCCTCAAGCACCTCCCATCGGGTTGTACAACGAACATGTTCCTAAATTCTCTTTTCACGATCGAGGGCCCGCTTCAACTCGGCTTGGGAACTAGAAGCGTCCTTCAAATGAATCGCCATCTCCTTATCAGCCTTAGTCCTACTCAATGCTGCTTCAGTCCGAGCATCAATGATTTCAGCCCTGACCTTTGAGAGTTCAGATTCGAGCTTCGCGATCATATCTGCTTGAAATAAAGCACTTTCCCGAGCCAAGCGGAGTTGGGCTTTGAAGGTGGAAACTTTAGCTAAGGCACCCTTCTCTTTTGAAGCTTGAGCCTGGACCTGAGCCCTCAGTTCACCGCAAGCATTCCTAACCCGGTCGGCTTCACCCCTAAAGTTTTCCAGAGCCTCGTCTTTTTCTGCAACTAAAATAGGCAAAAAGATTAACCTTAAGGGTTAAAAATACGGAACACGTACTACGAGAGGTTACTTGATCCATCAAATAGGTCTCGTAATTCAAGCTTCGGTACGCCTCATATCGCCTGGTAACAACTCAACCTCCTTGTCCTTGCTGAGGATCCTAAGGGACTCACCCTCATCCAGAGCTTTTCGAAGCTTAGCCCCTTGACGGAGCAACTCAGACCCGAGCCTATCAAAGGACTGCGGAAGAAAAACTCGATAAGAGAGGGAAGATGCAAAATACAGAAGGACTACGCTGAAACTCACCGCGAAGTAAAGCCGGCGGACTTCCTCAAAGGCCGAGCATACTCCTGTTAGTCCATCCCCTTCGGCCCTGGAAGAATCAACCTCGGTCGAGGCATATTCACTCGGAGGAACCACCTGTTCGGAACAAAAGACTTTAGGAATAATAGGCTCGGGCGATGGCCTCTCCTCGAAGACACGGGCCCGTTTAGCCACACTAAAAGCTCCATCGCACTGCGAGTGCAAGTCCCTTTTATCGCCATCGTCCCTTGGCTCGGAGGCCGACGACTCCTCCCCTTCTCCGAAGGAACACATCCTCGCCCCAAGGGACCACCTGATATTTGCGACGGCAAAGCCAGTACAAAAGAAAGGGGAAATATAATCTCAAATATACGAAGACCAAGGTAAAAGCAGCGTACGCACATACCTTGGTATTTCACTTCCCATCTTCCACGGGACATATCTCGCCACCTATGCTCGTTGCAAGTCGAATGGGTCACCAACCTTCGGACCCAGCTGAGTAAATCGAAAACTTCGCCTGGCGACCAAGAAGCTGCTGCAAAAAGGAGGAAACACTATTACTAAACTGGTTTTCGCTATAAGCGAATCTAAGATTGATCGAGACACTCCACTCATGCGCATAATTCAGGCTCGACCTTCTCCGCAAATAATCTCATCATCAACACTATTTGCCAAAACGTCGGATGTATCTACACCAAAGTAACCTGATACTTTAGGCAGAAATTAAGCACGACCCTATTAAGGTGGCCTAGTGCGAAAGGGTATAAGTACACATTTAGGAACCCATCAGTAGGGTCTGTAATACTCTCATCCGGGGAAAGAGCCTGCAACGCTACCCCTTGCCCCATCTGCAGTATCTCCTCACCATCTCCATATGTTCCCCTCTTACCAAAGACATAGTCTTCAGAGTAAACTCCCATAGATTGTAAGCATTAGGAGTGGAACTCTCCCCTCCCTGCTGGGTCAGCAAGTAGCAGTCGTGGCTGTAATAGAATTGGCAAACTGAAGTAGGGACCTACATCAACACTTTTGCGCTTAAGGTAACGAAAGACTCGATGCCAAGGCGGAAGTATTTCTATCTAAAATAATGGGATCTTCTGAAGAAGCAAGAGCTACCCCACGTATATGTGGGAAACAACAATGATTTGCCTATCTAGGATAAGCCCCGGGAGGCCAACAGCCACGGTACAGATCCTGGGATGGCACCCGACCCCAGAGAACTCCATCGATGAGAAGTTAGGCTTTAAGAGGCCAACAACATCATCTCCAGTCCCGAGGTGGTGCTTTACCTCAAGGACCTCCATAAAAAAGAGTCAGGCTACGGAAAGCCTTCAGCGCCATCATAGAGCTCGAGGCGGTACCCGATGTCATTGTTTTCCTTTCTATAAAGAAAAAAGCACTTCGAGCTCCGCCTATGAGGGCTCAAGGAGGGCTCAAGGCATCGCCTAAATATAGGCAACCCCTAAATGGAAGTATATCCACTACGCCTTATAAGATTATCTATGTCAAAGCTCAAAAATAAAAGCTCCAAGTGCCCAAAATTGATTTTCACTTCGGTACTCTATCTTCACGAGGATCCAAGGCCCCGAAAATCAAAAATTACCTACCCGTTTCAGGCTTGATCCCGGGAACAATGATGAGCTAGGAGAGGATCCATTTCTGCCGACCAAAGGCCGAAAGGAATATTAACAATCGCCAACGGAAGCATACATTCAAATCTCTGGAAATGCACTATAATATACAATAATAGGTCAAGTATCAAAAACAAGAATCAAGATGGTATCTCTATATTCATGAATATTCGTGTACAACAGCCCTCGAGGGGCCCTATCATATGATTACAAAAGCCCGTAAAGGATCTCTACACAGAAACGAAGAAGCAAAGGGATACATATAGTGAAGGCCTAGGTCCTAGTCTAAACGCTCGAAGATCCACCTCGGCATCAACATCTTCGGATGTCATCTTCCCCGGGTGCATGACCTCAAAGAAAATATCTTCCAAAAGTTCCCTCTCCTCAGAAGCCCTGCCCCGACCTTCCATATTGATATTCTCAAAGGATAAGCCAAGGAGCAGGGAGGGATGAATGCCATAGCCCGCGGAAGATTGAGGACCCTTACTGGCCGAAGAACCTCGGAGAGACAGCAGACCTAGCGAGCCTTGGCCTCACTTGCACGGCTACTTAGGATCCACTTCTTAGAGCATTGAGCTGTGCAAGCTACCAGCTCGGAGCAGAGCGCCACGCCGAGCTGAGGTATGAAGGTAAGCAGCGGTGTATGGATATCCGAGCCCCTTTTTGAGCAGCGGTATATAATCCAAAGAACGTTTTACAAGTTAGGAAAGTTGATCCCCGCATGTCATCATCTCGAGCAAATAGGGACATCGATAGCAGATGTAACAACAACCGTAGCAGCGATAGAACGGCATAATCATGATCAACAAAGGGAAGCTCAGGCAAGAGGACACAACACAGGCTATGAGAGCTCCACCATACGGCCTTAAGGCCGCAAACACCAAACATGATGACCAATGATAGAGGAAGATGGCAAGTAGAAAAGTTCATCGAGTGGATGAAGACACTTGGATAAAAAAATAATGGTAGAATGCCCCAATTTATAGGAGGTAACGATGCGGTCATCGAGGCCTTTGAAAGACTGACCGGCGAATGCAATTACTGCATTCTTGGAGAACCAAATCAACGGCGGTACTTTCACCTTGGAGAATGAGAATCGATAGTGTATTGAATGATGTCAAAAACACAAGTCCATGGGGCATACCGATTGCTGCAAAAACTCGTGCCACAATTTGCATCATCGGTATGATGTCGCCGCAAGAAGCTCGTGAAATCAGGTGTCAGAATCATTTCCCATCACTTCGTTCTGGGAAATGCGGAGACTATCTGTATGCGGCAAAATTAGAGGGCTTAATTTCTTGCTATCAAGCCACTTCAGAAGAATGTCTCGACACCCCAAGGACACAGAGTTGTAACCGAGTTCCCTCCCTTAGGGTTCGTCGAGGCCCAACCCAAAGAAGACGAGGATCGAGGCTAAAGCAAAAAGGGGAATTCCCAAGGTACGCGGCTAAGTCTAATAAAGACGGCCTACCCAGAGCCTGTGTCGAGGAGTCCCGTCTAGCCGTCCATCTCCATGCTTTTATAATTAATGTATGATGTAATATAACCGGATTAACCTCATATATAAAGGAAATCCACACCACTTTGTAAGGGGCGGTTGTTTCTCCAACTATTCTGCACAAGATAAATAATATCTCTCTCTCCCTCTCTTTTCTCTCCAATTCATTTGCTCGAGGCTACTCTTTCCATTTATTGCTTTCATACTTGTTCTTCATTTATTGCTCAATATTGTCCATTAAGAGCCTTGTTTATTTATATCTTAACTGTTATACCCTTCTTGGTTATCCCCGATAGCTTGAGCTCAAGCCGGATATTGACCCCGAGGCCTTTCGTAGACTAGTCCAAAGCCCGGGTAGCAAGCCTTTCAGTTTGATCACTTCCCCATTTTAACTCGTATTTCATCATTAAACTTCATGCGCCTAGCATCAAATTCTCTAACAACTACCATAATAATAGATCACGTATTTTTAGAGTCACATTTACAAATTTAATTGTTGTTACCATTTTCACGGTAAACACAAAGTTATAAAGACGAAGATCAGGGCACCGAGAACAATTTACAAAAACTTACCTGCTTACAGAGCCTATTGATCTCACTGAAAATAAGTGAGGTGTCGATCCCAGAGTTTTCCTCGAGCGCGACAAAAAGACTTTTAAATGCATCTTTATCTCCGACGGACGCCTCCACATCGGAAGATTCTTCATTTTGGGCATCCTGCATCCCCCTCGGAGGGGAATTGCTCACTTTAATAACTCTGACTGGATCAATCAGGGTCGTCTCTTGTTTCTAGAGAACTTTAGAACTAGGATCCTGGAGACCGTTTACTGAATGCACCTTAGCTCGAGGAATATTTTGGCCGTCAACCGGCTCGGAGACATTAATCGATACACCCTCGAAGGCCTCTTCAATACAAGGTAGGACAACCAATACATCAAATTCCGACTTAGAAGCCACTGGCCTAGGAATATGGGGGTGGTCAGGTTTTCTCCCCCTTCGGGTTATCGAGGAACCATCTTTCTCCTCGCCTTCAACTCGAGTACCCCTCGATACTTCTGAAGTTAAGGCTACTAAATTAGCCTTAGGTTTTTCCACTTTGGCCTTCTAGGATTTCAAAGGCTCAGTCGATGTTTTCCTTTATTTTTTATTCTCTTTGTTAAGTTTTGGGGTATCCATTTCCCTAGGTGGTGCTTCTCTCATCAAGGAGGCCTCTCCCAAACCTGCGTAAATGCAAAATATAAACACAGGAAATAAGGGCGGAATCATTGATAGTTCTTCTAAGAGTTTCAATTATAGTAGAAGTGAGGGCTCACCGTGGTTCTTAGCCTCTCATCGAGCCTTTGATAGGTCGGCCCACACATGCTCACTGTATGGGCAAGTAGAATCTAGTCGGGTAACCCAGCCCGAGAGATCCTTAACCGCGTCAAGGTACACCGCGGTAGCTGCATCAGCGGAGTGCGAAAATCAATCCAAAAGGAAAGGAAAATACTTAACTAGCGTATCCACTTACGTTATATGTTCCACCTTTCAGGGAACAACATCGTCTCCACTGGAATCAGGTCTGAGGTCCTAACTTGGACAAAATGGATCATCCACCCTCTGTCCCCAACCTCATCAGTACAAGCAAAGAAGGTTTCGAGCCCGACATTTGAGCTTAATCAAGCCCCTATGGAAGAGTCGAGGACTGTACATTCTGATCAAGTGGTCGAGGGTGAAGGGCATCCCCTTAATCATATTCGAAAGATATCTGATCATGTAATCAATATGCCAAAATAACGGATGAATTTGGCCGAGAGTCACTTGATATCGTTCGCAGAAGTCGAGGATCACGGGGTGTATTGAAGGTGAGGATGGCTCTACCGGGCCAAGAGTAAATGGATAGGTATACTCACTAAGGAACCTCTTCTTGAGAAGGAATCTCCACCAGCACCGTGGCCCCCTAGCGGCAGTCAGCCTTCACTTTTTCGTCGTCTTCTACTAAACTGATATATCGGGACATGGGTTCACATTGTCCCGACTTCGAAAAAAGCTTGTCAACCTTAAGATCAGAGGTCGTTTCGTAGGGCTCTGGGATGTATTCCTCGAGATGAGAGGGTACTGTCGCCTTGCCCTTAGGAGGGCGTGAAGAAGAAGAAAGCACATCTTCTTAAGGGACAGAGGTGGAAGTCTTCGTCATTCTTGTTAAAAGATTTTAGAGGAGAGAAGAAATTGAAATCAGAGAAAGAACACAAGAGATAAGTAATAAGAACTCTTTTGAAGGTTTGATGATACGGTGGAAAATAAGGGGCGAAGGAAGAAGTATTTATAGAGGCCAATCATGTACGTTGGAGCAGGCAAAAGATAGCCAACCGTTGTAATCAATTCAAAGGCCTTTCAAGGGTTGTATGGACGCGACCTTTAGACACTTTTTTTGTCACCTCAATCGATTGATATAGTGTAACTGACATCATGATGGAAGTATCAAATAGGCAAGAATTCAAGACCGATTCTTATCATTTTCACTCTAAGAAATGCGGGGACTATCTATATAAGGCTAAAATCGGAGAGCCTGATTTTATGATCATCATGACATCTGATAGCCCATCTCCTAAAGGCTTGAGGCACAACTTGAGGTTCGACCCCAGGAGTTCCCTATGCTCGATCTTGGGGTAGCACAAATCGGAGGCTATCATGGACAAGCGAGGTATTCCCAAGGCACGTGATCAAAGATGACAATGCCTGCGAGAATAGTACAAGTCCGTATAAGACTATTAAATAGTTGTACCAACTATTTTTCTTTGTAATATTTATACATGTACCATGTTGGGATTTCCTCTCCTATATAAAATGTATCCATGTCATTTCTTACATACGTGATATTCAATACTAGAACAAGAACATTCTCTGTTTTTCAACTTAAACATAGTCCACTATCGTTCCCTTGATTTTATTGTTTACATTTATTTTGTTTTATTGATTGTTCTTCATTTATTACTCATAATTGATCATAAGGTTTTTATAACTTTTAGTTCTTTATCGACCATCCCCGATCTGACACTTTCGCTCGACCTCGATGCCCAGCGTAGACCAGCTCGAGGCCCCGATTTACGGCCATTCGGTTTGCGTAACATACTATCCTTAAGCTCTTATCTCATTTTCTTGACTCACACTTAGCATCTATCGCTTAACAATTAGCTTTAAAATAAATCACGTATTTTTAGAACCATAACATCAAATGTAATTGTAATTACAGGTTTCAAGGTAAACACATTAGTTGATATGTTTCTTGGCTTGAGGGTGTTGAAACTCAGAGGCTAATTGTTAAATTTGTGTAGTTTGAATTTATTTTCTTATCGCTAATTTCAATATTAATTTGTCTTCTTAATTTATATCAATTTATATCACATATCCTTAAAAACTGCGTATAAATTCAACTATTATCCAATTTTAAGGGTAAATAGTTTGGTGCCCACCGTGGGGCTAAGGATAATAGTGATTACATGATAGAAACTTTTAGAACATACACTATTTTACACTTGTTCTTTGAAGTATCTTTGATTCTAGGACCAAAATGTCGAACTCTCAGTCACCACCCTTACACGTTGACAATGATTTTGGCCACCACGACAAAAATGATAACATAGCACCAGGGAATGACGTAACCCCTGTTGGCCTCGATGGAGTTTCGGTCGTAGATCCAATCGACGTTAGCTCACATGTAGCCATCAATGCAAATTTAGCCGCGATCCCGCAGACAGCATACACGGGGATGTATGATTAGTTGCTCAAAGCACTCATGGTGGTGAAGATGGCAGGATCAGCTTGTGGGTGATATTTGAAATGTTGTAGGCTCAATAGGCAGCGATGGTTCAACTCCAAAACCAGAATCACCTACCAAGTAGGATCGAGCCGTCCAAGGAAGTTTTCCACAGGGTCAAATCGGTTTCAAAGAAATCGAACGAGAAAAAATTGGAGATCAATCCAACAATTATGAAGATTCTCAAAGAACTGAAAAAATGAATTGAGTCAGCGGAAAACAAATCGAGGAAAACGACAATAAGGAGGAAACTTACAACTCCAGGGTCGATCAAATCCTGGGGGCACCACCGATATTGAAGGGTCTGAACTCCAAAAACGTCATGCAACCCCCCCACTCTCCCGCGAGTGAGGCTCCTAAGCTGATCCTCAAGAAGTTCTGTATGCCCAAGACTCGTAAATACAACAGAACAACCGATCCGATCGAGCACGTCACCTCTTACACATGTCTATCAAAGGGAATGATCTAGAGGATGACGAGATCAAATATGTCTTGCTAAAGAAATTCGGAGAGAATTTGTCAGAGGGAGGTATAATATGGTACCACGATTTACCATGTAATTCTATGGACTCATTTGATATGCTTGCAGATTCTTTCATAAAGGCACACGTCGGGGCCATCAAGGTTGAAACCAGGAAATCGGATATTTTCAAGGTAAGGCAGAAGGACAACGAAATGCTCAGAGAATTCATGTATCGATTCCAAATGGAACGAATGGACCTACCACCGGTCGCTAATGATTGGGTTGTTTAAGCTTTCACCCAAGGACTCAATGTTCGAAGCTCAGTGGCTTTGTAATAGATGAAATAGAATCTAATAGAATATCCGGGTGTTACTTGGGCTGATGTGAATAATCGGTATCAATCAAACATCAGGTTTGAAGGCGATCAACTTGGGGCTCCTATTGGGGTCCGTTTATCCTATCAAACCCATCGATATAATCAAGAGGGATATTGACCGAGAACTGAGGTTGAACAAATATCAACATCAACCGTATAATGGGGGTTGAAGGAGCGGCAGATAGCTTGGTTTGAGGCTATAGCTCCCCGAGGGCTCATGAGCAAGAACGGCTTCGATAGGCCTATCAGACCTAAAGAAGCACCACGATTATCAGAGTACAATTTTAATGTTGATGCATCTACCATCGTATTGGCTATAGGATGCATCAAATATACTAAATGGCTGGCCTTTACAAACTGATCCATCAAAAAGGGATCCCAACCAAATATGCAAAAATATCATGGCACTCATGGCCACATAACGGAGGATTGTCGACAATTGAGATAAGAAGTAACCCAGTTATTCAACAACGGACACATTCGGGAATTTATGAGTGACCAAGCTAAGAATCATTTAAGAAACAGGGATTCTAATAAACAAAACGAGCAAGAAGAACCTTAACACTTCACTCATATGATCATCGAAGGGGTCTATGTTCCTCAAGGTCTGATGTTAAAGCGCACCAAAGTACCAATCACAAGGAAAACTGGACCCGAGATTATATACTAGAAGGAACTTTATCTTTCAACGATGAGTATGCAGAAGGAATCACGCAACCTCATGATGCACTGATAATATCTGTACGCATGACTAAAACTCGAGTTAAACATGTGTTAATTGATCCAGGTAGATTGGCCAACATCATTCTATCGAGGGTAGTAAAGCAACTCGGCCTACAGGACCAAATCGTACCTGCAACCTGAGTGCTAAATGGATTCAACATGTCTTGTGAAACTACTAAGGGAGAAATAACATTACCGATAAACGTTGTCAGAACCACCCAGGAGACCAAGTTTTACGTGATCGAAGTAGACATGAGGTACAACGCCCTATTCGGGAGACCATGGATCCACAACATGAGGGTTGTGCTCTAGACCCTTTACCAGGTATTAAAATTTACAACACCAAAAGGGATTAAGACGATTTATGGGGAGCGACCCACCACAAAGGAAATATTTTCCATCAATGAAGTAATTCCTATATTAATGCTCTCATCCACAAAGGAGCCAGGTTTGAAAGCAAAATTGAAAGAAAAAATAGCAATCACCAATTCCACCTAGGCCTAACTGGACAAGCGGGGGACTGACAAAGACGATGATTATGGGTTACTTGATCCTTTATAGTTTACGATGATTCTGACACTACCAAATCAATGATCGAAAAGCTGGAGCAGTTTGTACTGATCGAATATATCCCCGATTAAAAGGTATACTTGGGCACGGGGTTAACTCCCGAGTTCAGGAAAAAGAACATTCAATTTCTTATAGCTAACATGGATTGTTTTTCTTGGTCCCATCTCGATATGACGGGGATCCTATCAGAGATCACTACTCACAAGCTAATCTTGGACCCAAAATTCCATCTGGTCAAGCAAAAAATGAGACCCCAGTTCGAGATCAAGCATGCTTTCATCAAGGACGAGGTAACTAAACTCCATAAAATAGGGTTGATCCGGGAGGTCAAATACCCAAAATAGTTAGCAAACTTGGTATTAGTCCCTAAAAAGGAAAAATTGAGAATGTGTAGATTATAAAGATTTAAATAAGGCATGCACCAAAGACTCTTTTCCTTTGCCTAATATCGATCGTATGATTGATGCCACAGCCGGCCATGAGATCCTTAGTTTTATCGATGCCTACTCCGGGTAAAACCAAATACGGATGAACCCGAATTATCAAGAAAAGACCTTCTTCATCACTAAGTATGGCACATCTGCTATAACGTAATTCCATTTGAATTAAAAAATAACGGTGCCACTTGCCAACGCCTACTAAATCGAATGTTTGAAAAATAAATAGGGAAGTCCATGAATGTTTACATTGATGATAGGATAGTCCCTGCGAGAAGAGGACCATTTAAATCATTTGCCGAAAACCTTCAGTGTATTGAAGAAGTACAACATGAAACTGAATCCAGAAAAGTGTGCATTCGGAGTCGGATCAGGTAAATTTCTTGGGTTCATGGTGTCCAATCGAGGAATCGAGATCAACCCTGACAAGATCAAATTTATCGAGGATATCATGGTAGTGGATAATGTGAAGGCCATACAAAGTCTAGCCGGGTGCATTTCCACCCTGGGACGATTCATCTTGAGGTCTTCCGATAAGAGCCATCGATTTTTCTCGTTACTAGAGAAGGAAAAAACCTTCATATGGACCCTGAAATGCCAACAGGACTTAGAAGAACTTAAGATATATCTATCGAACCTGCCACTACTTCACACATCGAGGGCAGACGAATGGCTATACTTGTATTTGGCAGTATCAAAAATAGTGGTAAGTGGAATCCTAGTTCGGGAAGAACACGGTACACAATTTCCAATTTATTATGTTGGCAAGACCTTAGGTGAGGCTGAAACTAGGTATCCTCACCTAAAAAAATTGGTCTCGCTTTGCTAAGTGCCTCTAGGAAACTAAAAGTGTATTTTCAGTGCCATCATATATGTGTTGTGACAACTTACCCATTACGAAATATAATGCATAAACCCGATCTCTTGGGACCATTGGCCAAATGGGTCGTACAAATTAGTGGGTACGATATCAAATATAAAACCCGGACAGCCATTGAATCTCAAATTTTGGCAGATTTCATGGCCCACTTTATGTCGGCCCTAATACCCAAAGTTTTAAAGAGAGTTATTGGTAAACTCGGGGACGTCTTCGGAAATCTAGATCCTCTTTATGGACGATGCCTCAAACGCAAAGAGGTCTAGACTTGGCATCATACTAAAGCCACCCACAGGAAATATAGTTAGATAATCCATTAGAATTGTGAACTTCACTAACAACAAGGCCAAATATGAGGCCATGATTGCCGGTCTCGAACTGGACAAAAGCTTGGGGGAGAAGGTGATGGAAGCTAAGTGTGACTCCCTCCTTGAGGTGAACCAAGTTAACGGAACGTTCTAAGTTAGAGAAGAATGAATACAAAGGTACCTACATAAGTTAAAGGTAACATTACACCGGTTCAAAGAGTGGACTTTGCAGCATGTGCCTCGAGATCAAATAGTGAGGCTGATGCCCTTGCAAATTTAGGGTCATCGGTCAAAGACGATGAGCTCAATTTGGGGGCAGTCGTACAACTTATGAGGTCAGTAGTAGAAGAAGGTCACTGCTTAACCTGGGATTGGAGAAATAAATACGTAGAGTATTTGAAGATCGGGAAACTTCCCTCAGATCCAAAAGAATCGAGGTCCCTGCATACAAAGGCAACCCGATTCAGCTTGTCCAAGGATGGAACCTTGTTCAGAAGAATGTTCGATGGCCCGCTATCAATATGTTTGGGATCGGGAAATACCGAGTATATTCTAAGGGAAGTTCACGATAGCACCTGCAGAAATCATTCAGGCACCTAATCATTGGTTTAAAAGGTGATCAGAGCCGGCTATTGTGGGATCAACATGGAAAAGGATGTGAAAGAGTTCGTACGAAAATGTGACGAGTGCCAAAGATATGCTCTGATGATTCACCGACCCGGGGGGACTGTTGCATTCGGTCTTGTCGCCATGTAAATTTATGAAGTGGGGATAAGCACCCCGGGTAAGGATCAATTTATCTTATTTGGAGACAGACTCTTGAATCTAAGGGTTTCAAGCTTAGAAAGACGAAGAAAGAATACATGGAGTGTAAGTTCAGCACTGAGCAGGGAGAAGTGGGCTTGGATGTGAGGCTTGAATCACAAGTCATCCTAAGTAGAGGCAGCTTCAAGTACCTTAGGTAGGTTATCCAGGGGGGAGGGGAGATCGAGGAGGATATCACACACCGTATTGGGGTAGGATGGATCAGGTGGAGGTTAGAATCAAGAGTATTGTATGACAAGAGAGTGTCATTGATACTGAAAGGTAAGTTCTACAAAGCGGTGGTTAGACTGGCCATGATGTTTGGGGATGAGTGTTGGCATGTTAAGAACTCATATATCCAGAAGATGAAAGTAGTATAAATGAGTATGTTGAGGTGGATATACATGCATACTAGGCTAGATAAGATTAGGAATGATGATATTCGGGAGAAGGTGTGCGTGGTTCCCATTGATAACATCATGCGGGAAGAGAGGCTCAGATGGTTCGGCATGTTTAGAAGAGAAGCCCATATGCTCCAGTAAAGAGGTGCGAACGTCTGGTGTTGAGGGCACGAGAAGAGGTAGAGGGCGGCCTAAGAAGTATTGTAGGGAGGTGATCAAGCAGGATATGGCAGGTCTCCAGATTTTCGAGGACATGGAACTTGATAGGAACATGTGGTGGGCGAGTATTAGGGTTGAAGGTTGTGAGGTATTTTAGTCTTGCCTTACATCATTACTTTGCGAGACTAGTTTGGTAGGGATATTATTTCATTTTTGCTTTGTATCTTTCTTCTGGATTTCATGTCATTCCTATTTTTCCTATGATTTCTATGGTGTTATTGATATTGTCTCCTTTTGTGTTTTTGTCTTGAGCTGGGGGTCTTTCGAAAATAGCCTCTCTACTCCTTCGGGGTAGGGATAAGGTCTGCATACACTTTACCCTCCCCAGGACCCACTAGTGGGATTTCACTGGGTCGTTGTTGTTGTATGTTTCTAAGTGGGTTGAAGAACATGCATATGATAAGGTCAGTGAAAAGGGAGTCATCCACTTCATTTGGGACAACATCATATGTCGGTCCGGGATGCCATCCGAAATTGTATTTGACAACGGGAAATAATTTATCGGTAGCAAATTGACCAAGTTTCTTGAAGATCATAAGATCAAAAGAATATTTTCGAGAACTTATCACCCTAGTGGGAACGAACAAGCCGAATCTATCAAGAAAACCATAATCTAAAACCTTAAGAAAAGGTTGACCGACGCCAAGGGAAAATGGAAGGAAATCCTGCCAAGTTCTTTGAGCATATCGCACAACCTTGAAGTCTAGTACCGGGGTTACCCCATTCTCGTTGGTTTATGGCGCAGAAGCTCTAATACCGATAGAATTCGGGGAGCCAAGTATCAGATTCCAATATGCAACAAACAAATAAAATGACGAGGCCATGAATTCAAGCCTGGAGCTATTGAATGAAAGGCATGAAGTTGCCCTTGTTCAATTGGCAGCCCAAAAGCAATGGATCGAGAGGTATTAAAATTGAAGAGCCAGCCTTCGATACTTCAATGTCTGGGATTTGGTACCAAGGAAGGTCACACTAAACACCTGAAATCCAATCGAAGGGAAGTTGGGTCCGAACTGGGAAGGATCGTACTAGATTCTCGAGGTCACTGGGAAAGGATCATATAAGCTCGGAATGATGCAAGGAGAAAAACTACCGAACAATTGGAACGTAACTCACCTAAAATGATATTACTACTAAGGTACGACCCCATTTCATTTCCTTTTATTTTTGGACTAACACTTACAAGTGGTCGACAAGAAGCGGTGTGAAGTTTTTCGGTCTAAAAGCACGCGTTGCACTCTTTTTTCCTTAGACCGATTTTGTCCCAAATGGGTTCTCCGGCAAGGTTTTAATGAGGCAACAATGGATCGTGCTAAATTAGTATCAAAGTCCGATCATGAATCAGTATCGAAGATCGAATTAACAGTATCTGAGGTTCCTCTATAATCAACCTCGAATACTGGGGCGTTACCTTTGGATATCAACTTTAGCGAGGAAATTACTTCGTAATAGAAGGGTCTCGATAGTTAGGATTTGTTGTAAGGGCCAAACGATCAAATAAATCGTGCCCACATAGACTGCTCGAACCCTGTCATAAAACATGTACGCATGTATAACTATTTTGCACAAGATTAAAGAGCAGTACTTTCCTTGAAATCATCTTATATGTTAAAAATTTCCTCTTTACATCCCTTAAAGAATCTCATACTTCCGATCTCCTAAAGATAATGATCTCAAGGGCCGCTTATAACCGGACTTCAGTTGATCACTTCCTGACTCGGGGACTGCCGTCTGAACAACAAACTCAAACAGATCGAGCTATTAAACATCAGGGGCATAAGACCTATTAGGAAACTCCCAAGTTTTAGAGGCCACGACCATACTCACTCGGGGAATGTTATCTTAGGAAATACTAGATAAATCGGGAAAGTAATCCCACTAGGTGATGCCCGAACTAAAAGGCTACGGCCATATTAACACGGCTCAGAGACGTCCGAGAACCGTAACAAAAGATATGCCTTCAAAAAAGAATTTTTTTTATAACCAGTTCTAAAGGCTACCCTCGGAAAACTATAATCTAAATTACTTACTTTGGGAGAAAATTTCCAGTAACACCGAACCCCAAGACGCCTCAAAACAGAGTTATGTAAAGGCAAGGTTTGTTTGAACTTTCGAACATAATCTAAGTTATTTATGTTAAGCCATTCTGGCTTTTGTGAATACAAGTAATAAAGCAAGGAAAAATTTGAAAGCCGAAAGTGAAATAATATATATATATATATATATATATATATACACACACACACACACATATATATATATATACACACACCCAATAATCTTTGTACAAAGTCCAAAATGGCCCAATACAGAAATCTACAATAGCCGAAACGGCCTCAAAAGAAAAAAATAAAAACATATAAAGGCCTAAGTGTCCTGGTCCTCATCGGAGGTAGCATGTTCATCCCCGGGATCTTCCCCGCCCTTAGACTTGCTTAAGCTCACGGATTCTTCCTCGGGAATAGCCAACTTTGGGGCCGTAGCTTCACATACTTTGGCATTCTCGATATCTGCCAGTATGTAAAAGTTTTGAGCATGTACTCCCTCGAGGGCTTCCCTTCGAGATTGCCACCTTGCATGCGCCACCATACTTTTAGCCTGCGCCTGAATCGCCTCGACA
>MDKF010500345.1:0-14531 GCA_026770625.1 Nicotiana glauca
TATATATAATCAAAACAACATGAAAATGTGATTATTTAGGGCGTGATCATAGTCAAATTCACCTATTATCAATCATGCCGAAACCATGACTATTATTCATTAAGTCATTTTTTATGCCACGCAAAATTTTAGGCAATTCGGATCCTAGACTATATTCATGCAAATAGCGTGGACTATAACACACAAAAAGTTGAAAATCAGTCGTAATTCTTTTTTTTTTACTCTTAAATGCCAAAAAACGAGAAACGATTATGCCGAAGCTATAGATGGCATGGACTATAATGAAAACAAAAAAATCACCCCGAATTCCTGTTTTATGGCCTTAAAACGCTAAAAACATAGAACGGTCATGGTGAAGCGATGAATATTGTTCATTAGATTGTTTCTGATGAGCCCGCAAAAATTTAGGCGATTCAAAGCCGGTCGCTCGAATACATGCAGATGGCAGTACACACGAAAATCTGGAAATCATCACGAATTCCTATTTTCTAGCCCTAAAATGCCAAAAAACAAGGAACGGTCATGGCAAAGCAATGAATATTGTTCATTAGGTTGTTTCTGATGGGCCCACAAAATTTTAGGCGATTCGAAGCTGTTCTCGTGAGTTCATGTAGATGGCTTGGACTATAGCATACGAAAATTTGAAAATCGTCTTAAATTCATATTTTATGGCCTTAAAACGCGAAAAATGAGGAACAACCATAGCAAAGCGATGACAATTTTTCATTAGGTCGGTTTTTATGGCCCCACAAAATTTTAGTCGATTCGTAGCTAGTCGCCGGATTTCATGCAGATGGCGTGAATTATACAACAACAATAACAACAACCCAGTATAATCCCACTTAGTGGGGTCTGGGGAGGGTAGTGTGTATGCAGACCTTACCCCTACCATAGGGTAGAGAGGCTGGAGTGGTTGTTTCCAAATAGACCCCCGGCATCCTTCCCTCCAAGAACTTCCCACCTTGCTCTTGGGGAGACTCGAACTCACAACCTCTCAGTTGGAAGTGGGGGTTGCTTACTATCACAGCAACCCCTCTTGTCTGAAAATCATCTCGAATTCCTGTTTTATGGCCTCTATAACGCAATAAATGAGGAACGATCATGGCAAATCGATGATTATTGTTCATTAGGTCATTTGTTATGGGTCAGCGAAATTTTAAGCAAATCGAAGCCGATTGCCCGAATTCATGCAAATGGCGTGGACTATAAGCGCACGCAAATCTGAAAATCGTCTTGAATTCCTTTTATGGCCCCAAATGCCAAAAAACAAGGAACAATTATGGCGAAGCGATGACTAGTTCATTATGTCGTTTTTGATAGGCCCGAAAATTTTTCAACGATTCGGCGTTGATCGCCCGAATTCATACAGATTGTGTGGACTATTGCACATAAAAAAAAAGGGCAAATTCATATAGATTGTGTGGACTATTGCACATAAAAAATTAAAAATTATCCTGAATTCATTTTTTATGACCCCAAAACGCCAAAAAACGAGAAACTGTCATGACAAAGCGACGACTATTGTTTATTAGGTCGTTCTGATGGGCCTACCAAATTTTAGGCGATTCAAAACCCATCGCCCATCGCCTAAATTCACGAAGATAGCATGAATATTAGCACAAGAAAAAGTGAAGATCGTCCTAAATTGAGGTCAATTTGAAAGGCAAGTTTAGTATCTCTGCTAGCCTTTTTACGGTTGGTGAAAACTGTTGGAGGAAAGCTAGATGATGTTTCGATCACTAATATCATTATTACTCAACTAGATTGTGTACTTGTTCTTATAGTAGGTAGATTTATTATTCTTCTAATAGAACTGTGAGATGAAATTTCCTTCAAAGTTAAGCTTTTCCTTCCCCTTATTAGTAGGTTTATTTGGATGGTCCAACCTCTGCCCATTAATAGATAATAAAAGTTATAATGAGTTCAGTACTAAGGACTTTACAGTATGAATTCATCAAATTAAATCATAAATCCACCTCCAGTGAACTGGAAGGATGAAGTAAATGGTGATGAGAGGGTGGTCGTGAGGTGACCTATTTCTCGGTATGGTTTATCGGTTAAGGTGCCAACGGGAAAGGGAAATGTTGTTGGGTTGTCAGAGAAGATAGGTGGTAGGCTATGGTGATAGAAGGTTTGAGCTGGTGGGACGATAGTTCTCCTTTCCCATGGGCAATGGGATAATATGGTGGTGAAACAAAGAACAAAAGGAAGGTAAAAAATAAAAAGCTAAAAAGAAAGACTTAAGTGGATTTATACACGTATAACACAAACCAAACATAAATCTGAAAACCATTTTTAAGTTAGTAGAGTGTAATATACACATTTTCCCGTTCTTCCAGCAGTTAACATTACCTTTTACATGATAAATTTGATAATCCACTTGAAATGTTCTGGAAGGTTTGCATACAGTAGTAGTACTAGTAGTTGACCAAAGTCATTCTAGTAATAAAACATCATTTCATCTTTAAAAATCATGTCATGTACGCAACAATAGTGCAAAATTAAATTAGTGATTTACGTATACTTGTTTTCCTGTTGATGAACGATGTTACCCTTTGAGTACATCTGCAGAAGAGAAGTGGAAAATAAATCATCAATAAGTAGATAAAGAGCACGCGAAAAATCAACAGACAAAGGGTAAAGGAGAAACAGCAATATCAAAACACACTTAGGAAGGACACAAATGTAATAATACTATGAAGGTAAAAAAGAACCATATTCTATTTTAAAGGTTAACTCAAGCAAAAATAACAGCAGATAACCTAGGAAATGAGAATTGCACGGTCAGGACCAGTAGTCCAGACTGTTCCTGCTCAGAAGTCTCAAGAAGATCCAACAGGTTTTGATACCCAGGTAACAAGATACCTCTTCACGCTGCTCGCTTTGGAAAGTATGAAAAATAAAGCAACTTGCCAGAGGTTGAAGAGGTGAGGGTGAAATTTGTGTTGAATAAGAATTTCTTAGAGCCTTTAGGAACTCTTCCGCTGTGTGTTATTGGGTTTGAAAGGAACAAAAAGAAAACAGGAAATGGGGATGGGAGTAGTCACACAACAAGGAACACTGCTCCAACGAAACAACCAAGTCACTAGCATAAAGACAGCTTAAAGGTTCCATAGCTCTTTGGAGTTCTAACTCCAGTGATAACGGAATCTTCAGTCCCTTTTTATAGTTTCCCATTTCTTAAACCTTCGTATTTGCAAAAAAGTTCTTCTTTGAATTTTACAATTTTAGAAAATCATCAGTTTAGCCTCGAGGAAACATTTTCTGGAAGTCAACCAAAAAATGGATTAGAAGAGACAGAAGGGAGGTACAGAAACATGGGGACAGACTTTAATTAAGAGCCTCTACCAAAGCCTGACATTTGTTTGGTTCTTCTCTTCCAAAAAAAGTGAGGTTGGAAACATTTTCCAATGTTAGCTTGGTTTAAATGTTTTGGAAAATATTTCCTTATGAACACATTTCCTCTCATTTCCGAAAAATTACTTCCCTAGCAAGAGGGAAAACATTTCCTAAAACTATCCAAAAGATGGTTTTAACCCTCCCCACCACCACCCAGCTTCCCCGCCACCCACCCCCTTGGCTCCCCCTGCCCACCACCCAACTCCTTAGGTCCCCCCAAAGCCCCCACAGTCACCCCTACTTCAACCCCTCTCCAACCCCCACCTCCACAGTCTTTTCCTAGATTATATATAAATGCTCTTGGGACTATATTCTCTGCTTGCTAACCAAACGCCAAAAAATAAGAAAACCACTTATCAAACACAACCGAAGTGATTAACATATCAGTTTGATACTTTTCTAAATAATCACTATCTTTAAGTAACTAGAAAATCTCATCCTAGGATTTTATAACACAGCTAACAACCAAGGTAGATGACTAAAAGTAATAGAGGAAGACCAGGGTTAGGAATAAAAACCCACCAGCCACGCCACATGACACTAAGTTCATCCAGAATTGAACTCTTTTCCTACTCCTACTAGTTAGGCCCACGAAAACACACACACAATTGGGATGAAATAACTTCCATATTTTGCTCAAGGAGAGGACAGAAGAGAGTATAAAATTATTTTTGAAAAGAGACAGGCCCAGATTATAGCAGGTAAATTTCCTTGACGTCTAAAAGGGCATTGTGCACAAAACTGAGGATAGAGAATTGATTGATGCCTTTTCCATACTGCTTGTTCAGATCTACTTTACAAGGCTGAGGGCAGAATTCTCTCTCAAAGCACAAAGAATAGGTAGAAATTTGACAGGAGTCTCCACTTCCCAACAAAAAATTGCCGCTACAATTGGAAATGTCACTCAAATAGATGCCCAATATCAATGAGCAACAAATTCTAAATTTACCACATAGAGAATAGAAGCAACAAACTAGGCATACCAGGCCCAGAGCTTCAGCCACACTTCTCCTGCTCTGATCACCACACACACGTAGAAGAGTGTTCATTAGGAATTCCCTCTGATCTACTTTTAAGTGTTTCTCAAGTCCACGAGCCACCATCTCCATCTCAGGCTGTAGAAACATGTCAATAAAACAACAAATAGCATGAAATGGCCCTACACTGCAGAGCAAAGTGCATCGGCACCTTCAAATAGTGAGACAACTTGAAAACAATGTTTTAAAAGGTATTTTCGGAGCGAGCCATGGGGCGAGGCGCACCAAAAATATTCCAAGGCGATGGTGTTGAGCGAAAGTCTCAAGAGGCGTATGCCCAACAATTCGGGGCGTACATCCGGGCGTTCAGGGCATACATCCGGGTGTTCAGGGCATACGCCCGGGCTTTTGAGGCGCGTTTTTGTACTGAAGCGTAAGCCCCAAAAACTTTTTCAAATTAAAACAATATTTGTTGAATAAATCCTTCATATAATACCCAAATTCTCAAAAGTCAGCTTGTAATTACTCAAGTTTTAAGAAGGAACTGAAATGTATTAAGTTTAAAAGTCAAGACCTTTTTTATTAATTGAACCCCTAATTTATGGTCTTTCCCAATTCTTTATCTTGTCCGCTAGTCTGCTAATATCTCCCAAAAGCGAAAAATATTCACTTCTTTTTTTCACAAATATAAAGAGAACTTCATTCTCCTTCGTAGGAGCAAGTGCAAAATTCAAATTGCATTAGTCATCTTTTTTGTTCCTCCATGTAGAAAACTTTATTCTTTTCGACTCAAGTTATCTATGCTTGTAAGTAGCGTTTAATAGATTGTTTTGACTAGTTTTTTGTGGGGATGGAGCATATCTATATATAAATTTTTCACATATTTATAGTTTTCTTCAATTTTTATGCAATTTTACCTGTTTATAAATATTTACTGCAATTATATTATTTTATAAAATATTAAAAATTTAATACCCATGGGGCTTACGCCCCGTGCCTCGGGGCTTACGCCTCGCAGGCATATATAAAATGCCTCGCCTTGCGCTCACGCCATTTAAAACACACTACAGAGAGTGAATAATCTAGCTAGGATCATTGATAGCTGATTTCCTTTCTTTTTTTCATATAGTAATTTATACCATCAGGCATTGGGATCAAGAATAAATTTATCAATTAGTTTTCCTGGATTTTTGTGTTTCTAATCAACTATCAATGCCGGGGCACTTTTTAAAGAATTAAAACAGCACACACCATGATAATTACACAAACAGAGCATAAACCACACTAACTTAACCGAAGTACAAAATGAAGAGAAGACGAACCGAGAACTCTTCAGGAGGAAATATCTGGTGAATTACACATATTTTAAACAGTTCCAACGCAGCTTCAGAATGCTTTCCTTGCATTTCCAAAGCCTGAAAACAAAAAGATTCTAGTAGCATCAGTACAAGCAAAATATAATATATTTTTTACCATCAATTAGTTCATCATGCCAACTATTTATTTTAGAGGAAAAACAAAGATGGAAGACAAGCTTTCTTCTTTTGTAAGACAATAATTCTCTCAATCCCCAAATTCAAAACCAGATGTACTGAAGTTCACATGCCGATACATTCAACATACCAGAGGCAATTGATGGATTGGTTGGAATTAGAAGAAACTACAGTAGGTGTTTAGTTTCCTACTTTTACATATTATACAACAGGGCTTCAAAACTGATGTTTTATTATCTCATCATAGAGGTTTCTATTTTTTTTTAAGCAAGGCTTAATTTCTTCCCTTATTAAAGGTAAAAGAGGAAGCATGACATTGATTAGCAACTGTTTATTTGCTAGCTCCCTTTCAATTTACTAGCCATTCAATAACATAGGGGCTTATCCCATGCACAAACATTGTACCAACTACTCTTGGTTATAAGGAGTGTTCCGAGGATGAAAAAAGAAAGAGGGAGGAGAATGATCAAAAATTGCTCTTGGGTTTAACTTACCAAAAAAAATTGTTTTTGGGTTAATTGTAAATCTCCTTTCTTGTCATGCCTAGAACTTGAAGAGGAGGTTGGAAATTGGTAACTAGGAGGGTTGGCTTGCCCATTAGGTATCTCCATTTAATTCTCCTCCTTCGCTTCCAAATTCTCCCAACCATAGTTGAAGAAGAACCGATAGCTTTATCAAAAGTAGATTTATGCAGTACAACTTTATGGATGGATTAAGGTTTTTAATAACATAGCCTGCTTCAAGAAGTCCAAGGGCATAAATAAATTTAATTCCACGAGGAAGAAAAACTTACCCAAGCTTGCAAGAACCTTGACCTAGTGCGTGCAGCAACAGCTGCAGAAACCATTCTTGCAGCCCGAGTATTGTCAAGCTCAACATTATCAGCAAGCCCAGCAATGAAGTTTTGTGCTTCTTCACCACCAATTAGAACAAAAGCTGACTGATTTGCAGTGCTGCAGAAGAGCAAAGAAACAGCAGCTATATGAGGGTAAAAAGGATGAAAAAGCAGGTCATTTAGCAATCAAGCGTCGAGCTAAGCGAGCTACCTTTCACAATAATTAAGAACAAAGTCGATTGCCACACGATAAAGAGTATCCCGTGCATTCTCAGTATCAAATCGAACTTTCACGCCTGATATCCTCCCTATACATCGTAACTACAAATGGACCAGCATGTTAGCACACATTAGAGTATAGCTTATAAATTATTAAAAAGTAAAAACTTTGTCAACAAGGAAAGTGGATATGAGACAGTACCATCAAAAATATAAAGGCTATCTAACATGTAGTTCCACTAAAATTTAAGTTTGAAAGAACATGGACATCTGCAAGGACAATATTTTAAAGGTAAGCCATCCCGCCTAATAGCCTTTCCGTCTTGCCCTACGCCCCTACCGCACTGCCTTCCAAATAAAGAAGGATATCTAACATGTACTTCCACCAAAAGAAAATAGAACTGTTCCTAGATCACTATCTTGAATTGTCAAAGTCTTGAAATTGACAAAGACTAAGAGCCCGTTTGGTTTAGCTGAATTTAAGTAGCTTTGAAGCACCAAGTGCTGAAAGCATTTTCCAAGTGTTGGCTGAATTTATGAGTTAGCAGTTACGTGTTTTGTGTTTGACTGAAAGTGCTAAGCTTAACAATCGATGTGTTTGGTGAAAAAGAATACTGATAAGTATTTTTCTGCTAAAATGATTGATATACGAGCTTATTATTGCAACCTTCTTAATTTTAAATTAATAGAAATACAAATTAAGTTGGATCTCAAATCACTTTATACTATACATCTGTAGTGAAGTTTTATACATTAACAATATCTAATTTATTACACCATTAAATTAAGCTACTAATTATCAATTATTGTACATATTTTCACATAATTTTATCTCGTGGCAGTATTACATGAAATTAGGACCTCTTCTTTCTGCTTGCAACGAATTTTCGACACACGAAAAATAACTGCAATCACAAATGTATAAAGTAATTTTATTAATCAATTGTGAGTGCAATTATGTTTCTCTCTTGATTCTTCCTCCAAATTGTTCTCCGTGATTCGAGGGGTGAATCATCGTATTTCTCGAACTTGGGATAATGCGGAGAAAGTCGAGCATTGTGTGGACCTTCTTCTTGAAGTATTTTATTATCAAGAAGAGACTGGCTACATCTTGATCTCTTTGTGAGTATCCCAAGAAGAAGTTATTGGGATATTCAAGATGATCTCCACTTCTGAGATCCTTTTTTTAACGGAATATGTAGAAAAGTGACCTAGGGTTAGGGTAGGTAGCCTCCAAGCTAGGGTATTGGTAGAGTAGCCTCCAATTTACGATTTAGCCTAAATGTCGTGTGTGTTTGATCCGTTAAAATTTCAATGTCTACATATGCTCCCTACTTCAAGGTTTGTCGGAGTGTAGGCTTCGTCGAAATTTGAAGACAAGACTTGAAGTAATCGATCATCGAAACAGATGATCTTGAAACTTGTAGTTTTCGATTTGCAAGAGGAAGAGATGAAAAGCAGAATTGGTCTCACTGGGCGTGCCAATATATTTGCAACAAATTTTCAACACATGAAAAATAACTGCAATCACAAAAGAATAAAGTAATTTTATTAATCAATTGTGAGAACAATTTTGTTTCTCCTTGATTCTTCCTCCGAATTGTTCTCCGTAATTCGAGAGCTGAATCATCATATTTCTCGAACTTAGAATGATGCGGACCTTCCTGAGATGTATTTGATCTCCATGAAAGTCGTGGATCTTCTTGAGTATTTTATTATTATGAAACGTCTGGCTACATCTCTTTGTGAGTATCCCCTAAGTTTATGGGATATTGAGAAGATCTCCATTTTTGAGCTTTTAACGGAATATGTAATCCTTATTATAGGAGTGACTTAGGGTTAGGGTAGGTAGCCTTCAAGTTAGGGTATTGGTAGAGTATCCTCCAAGCAGCCCTAATAAACTCCTAAAACTTCAAGAGTAGTGTGAATGTAGGATTTAGCGCAAATTTCGTATAAGCTTAATCCATTAAAATTTAGATGTCTATACTTTCTAATTCAAGAAAGAAGATTCTCTTCTCTGAAATTTATATGTTATCTATTTCATCTGATAAAGATCCTGTCTAGAAATAACAATGTGAGCGGCTTTAATAATGAAGCAAAATCAGATTTGAAGTAGTGTCTTCAAAAGAGAATATTCTAATGCAAACAAGAAGCATAGATTATCAGCCAAACGTTTTTGTTAGCAACTAGATGGAGGAAGAAAAATAAGAAAACGGGATTTGGACTTTCAGTTAAGGAGGGTATTGTGAGGATTATAAACACATATAAGGGATATTAATGTAAATTACTAGGCCAAACTCATTTATCTTATAAGCAAAAAAGCCATAAGTTCTCCAACTTATAGCTTTTGGCTTGTTTTCTAAAGTTTGGTTTTAAAAGCACTTTTTGTGTTTGCCAAATACCAAGATGAGCCAATGCTTTTTGGTTTGACTAGCTTTTAAGCCAATCCAAACACCCACTAAACTGAAAGCTTAAGTCCAACTTAAAGATCCACATTCTCTAACAATCAATAAAACTGTATCCACTGGCTGCTGCCCCCGATCCACTCTCCCAGCAACCCAAGGACAGAAGGAAAATCTACTCACAAACTACAAGTTGAAGGACAAAAGAAAAAGGAGGGAAAAAAAAAGTTTTCCGAAATGTCCATCTTGTTTCTTTGTATTTTTTTCAATTGTTGATGAATCTCCATCACAAGCTTTTTCATAAGAAATCTTTTATTATTATCACAAAAAAATTGTCAAAATTATGTACAAGTTCAAGACATGGTTGCTCGTCATTTTTCATATCATCCCAACTATCTAGCCCGCACCGGATTCTCTCTAAGCAAAAAGTATATACGGTAAAAAAATTGTTGGTGCTTTACATACGTCTCATCATTGCAAATAATCCCAAAAATAAATTAGTGTTTTTTATGAAGTAAATTGCGGTAGAAAAGGCATCAAGAAGATGCAGAATTACAAAAGGAATCAAAAGCTAGCTCCAATAAAAAACCTACAAGGAGCTAGTATATCATAAAACTGTAAACAGTAAAAAGTTAGTTCCAAGCCATATCTATGTTAGAATCTGAGAGCTAACAATATCCAAAAAATTATCGACACTATTTACGAATTACGAGAGAATGAAAAATTCATCTGAATAAATTAACTAAGCATCTAGCTTTCAGAGTGTAGGTTGGAGCTGAGATTCTTTCTTTGCATAAGCACCACAAATTTACTGCAGCTATCATTTTTTGATGATTTTGTCAACTCTTGAAGAACACCAGCTAACAAAAGCTCCTGGATAGAATGAGGCATGACCCATTACAATAACAACCCAGTATAATCCCATTAATGGGGTCTGGGGAAGGTAATGTGTACGCAAACCTTACCCTTACCCTGGGGGCAGAGAGGTTGTCTCCGATAGACCCCCGGTTCCCCTCCTTGCTCTTGGGGTGACTCGAACTCACAACCTCTAGGTTGGAAGTGGAGGGTGCTTACCACTAGAGCAACCCCTCTTGGTTGGAAGTGAGGCATGACCCCTTGCGGACTAAAAAAAGGAGAAGAAGAAATTCCAAATAGCACATGCAACTAGGCAGTGTAAAAATAAGTGATTAAAATTCTCAAAGTTTTGGTGACACATGTAGTATCTGTTGACTAGGACAATGCCCTCGTTTGCCGAGATGTGTTGAGCAGGCTTCATTAAGTGTCGTCCATGTGAAACATGCCCCTTTTAGTGGTTGTCTACCCTCAAAACATGTTTCCAAAGATAGTCCACTAGCATACCATTTTGTGAGCATAAGTGGTTGTAGCTATCTTTGACAATGAACTTTCCTTCCTTACAACTCCCCCACATGATTTTTAGCCTGTTTGGCCAAGCTTTTTTCTTGGCCAAAAGTGCTTTGTTTTTTTGGTCAAAAGTATTTTTTTCTTCCCCAAGGTTAAGGTGTTTAGTCAAGCCTTTGGAACGAAAAAAAAGTATTTTTGAATAGAAGTAGAAGCAGTTTTTGAAAAGCAGAAAAAAGTAGCTTCTCCCCAGAAGCATTTTCTTGAAAAGCACTTTTGAGAAAAATACACTTAGAAGCATTTTTTAAAAGTTTGGACAAACACTAATAGTTGCTCAAAAATGTTTTTCAAATTGATTAACCAAACATAAACTGCTTCTCACCAAAAGTACTTTTTTAAAAAGCACTTTGGGAAAAAACACTTCTCAAAACAAGTAGATTTTAAAAGCTTGGCCAAACAGGCTATTTGTCACATTGGTGCTCTAGAGTACTCCAGCCACCAAGAACTTCTAAGAGTGTGAGAAGATCATCGATTTCCCAGTCCTGCAAGTTCCTTCTGAATAAAGGATTCTAGTTGTTGCCCTCCCTGTGTTGAGCAATACTTGCCTTTTGGTTGCTGACTATCTTATATAAACGTGGATAAGACTCCTTTAATATTGTGTTTCCAAGCCACCTGTCCTCCGAAAATCTAACGTGAAGACCATACCATCTTTGACTCCTTAGTATTGTGTTGCCAAGCCACCTGTCCTTCCAAAATCCAACATGAAGACCATACCAACTTTGAATGAAATAATCTGGAAAAATTCCTTTCCAAACCCCTACCCCATGAAGTTGTGCATTTCATGGTAAACCAGTGATCCTGAGCTCCCTATTTGACACCTATGACATCCTTCCAATATCCTTTCTCATTTTGCCCATTTCTCCACAACCATTTCATTATGGACAAAATGACATGCTTTTCTTTCTCTATCAATCTCTTAATCTCCAACTCGTTGCTGCTTAATCCACTATACTAGGAAATATCTACTCTCGTTGGTGCCTTCATGTTCCCAGTATTCTTCCACACACACCCTCCCCTGCATCTTCTTCAAGGAACTCCAAATGAATAATTTCACAATTAAAAGTATAAGCCATGTGTCTCCGCCATATTATCCTGGTCATCCCTTCTTAAATAGCCTATCACCCTAGCTTCCCTATCATTTACCATAACAAACAATTCTGGGTTGTTAATATTAGGAAATTATTAATAGGGCAAGAGCTTATTTTGTAAATAGACCCTTATGGTTCAGCCCTTCCCCGGACCCTGCATATAACGGGAGCTTAGTGCATCGGGTTGGCCTTTTAAAAAGGTTTAGAATCCCTATTATTTAGTAAATAGGAATAGAAATTACTAGGATTACTTTCCTTTCCTTGTTGGGATTACTAGTAAACACAGTATAAATCCCAACAAGCTCGAGAGAATAATCAAGCGATCCATTTTATCATTCTATGATTGAGAAAATAATTGTTCTTCATGATAATGGTACTTAGGAGATAGTTTATTTACCATCGATCTAAACAACAATTGGATGTCTTGGGGGGTGTACTATCAAGGTGGGTATCGATCGAAAGGTTGTTTGTCTGAAAGCTAGACTAGTAGCCAAGGGATGTACTCAGATTTATGGTCTTAATTTTGGTGATACTTTTTCTCCAATAGCGTAGATTGCATTTATTCACCTCCTTATTTTTGTGGCATCCATGTTTCCTTGGCCCCCTCATGGGTTGGATATCAATAATGCATGCCTTCATGTCGAATTTGTTGAGGTCTACATGGAGTAACCACCAGAATTTTTTGCACACGGAAGTATGGATTAGTATTGCCGATCTCTCTTTATGGACTTAAGCAATCACCAAGGGTATGGTTCGGCCATTTTACATTGTTGCCTACCATTTGGTATGCTTCGAAGTGAAACTGATCACTCCATACTTTATAAACATTTTCATAATGACAAGCATATACTCTTGGTTATGTATGTGAATGATATTGTTATAACAGGTGCTGATTATGGAGGCATTATTCATGTTAAGCAAGGAAAGTCAGTAGAACCGTAAAGAAAACGCTCTCTCTCCAAACGCTCACTGCCAACGGTAATATTGGAAATTTCGAACAGCGACTACATTAGTCGTCGGCGACCACCCTCCGCTCAGGTAAGTCCCCTCGCCCTTCTCTCCTCCCCTTCATCCAACACCCCTCCTATCTTTCTCTCTGCCCATCTCTCCCACCTCGCCTTTCCTCCTCTCCCGTTCTGTCTTCTCCCTCTCTCACTCCGGCGAGACACGAATCAGTCGCCGGCGAGTGGGAACAACCACAGTCAGGTTTCAGGCCTGGTTGTGGTGCCGTGGTGAAACACAAACCAGATCCGTCTTCAAATTTCACAGTGACAAGTTCTCTTCGGCCGTCAAATATCACTGCGACAGGTTCAGTTTCGTCTTCACATTCGTAGAATTTTATAATAGTTCTCAAAAGGTTATCCTCGAATTATTCGTAGAATTTCAGTTTGTTCACTGCCCAATTGAATATAATTGCACTCAAGATATCAACATAATAGCACTCCATTTTTTTTAATAATCAAAGACTTATTGAATTTTTAACGTGATAATTCAAGGAATTAATCTTTATTGGAGTTATTTCACCCTGTTTGGTACATCAACTTCAGGTTCTATTTCACCCTTTTTGCGCTCTTTTGCTACGGGTGGGGCCTCACCAGTGGTAGCGGTGACAATCCCCCATTTTTTGTCTGTCTTCGTGGTATTTTGTGCGTATTTTCAGGTTAAGGACTGTGGCATTTAGCAGCGAGCGGAACGTGCGTGGGCAAACATAAGGAACAACCCCGGCAAGGGTCAACGAGGGGCGGCAGAAGTGGAAAACGAACGTGCTAGTTGGACGCAACATCGTCGTATATACCAAGACAATTCTCAGGTTCTACTTGCGGGAGTTGGTACCTCCTATTTTCCTTTTCCCGTTTATTACGTTAATCAAGTTTTGCAATCTTAGATTCGATTAGTTTATTCTCAGTATTAGTGCGCCTATAGTTGCAACCTATTTTTTTTCTAGCTTTGCATGTTGCCTTGTGTGTGTTAGTGATTTTCATTAGTTTGTCGTGGGTATAGTGGCTGTGGTCTGGGATGGTCGATTGAGTTCATGTCCTCGGAGGGAGCAAGGGGTGGGGCGAGAGGTAGGGCATGGATTAGGGGCTGGGCCGAGAGGCAACAGAGGTAAAGGAAATAGGGGTGCCTATAGGTTAAGAATCGGGTCATGGAACATAGGTACATTGACAAGTAAGTCTATAGAGTTGGCGAAGATTCTCCAGAAGAGGAGGGTCAATATAGCGTGTGTCCAGGAGACTAGATGGGTAGAGTCGAGGGCGAGGGATGCGGACGGGTATAAACTTTGGTACTCAGGAGTCAAGAGAGGTAAGAATAGAGTGGGTATCTTGGTGGACAGGGAACTCAGAGAGTCGGTGGTTGAGGTCAGACGAGTGAATGATAGATTGATGGTTATTAAGTTGGTAGTTGGAGAGCACACACTGAACGTCGTTAGCGCCTATGTGCCGCATGAGGGCCTAGATAAGGAGGTTAAACGAAAGTTCTGGGAGGGGTTAGATGAAATTGTACGCCAGGTTCCGCCTGCTGAGAAGTTGTTCATAGGAGGAGACTTCAATGGTCATATTGGGGCAACAGCAGGTGGTTATGGCGAGGTGCATGGAGGCTTTGGTTTTGGGGAGAGGAACATTGGAGGAACCTCGCTGTTGGACTTCGCTAAGGCTTTTGGGTTGGTGATTGCGAACTCTAACTTTCCGAAGAGGAGA
>MU682622.1:0-20551 GCA_026770625.1 Nicotiana glauca
CTTCAGAGAGTGGACTCAGCTGATGTGGGGATGAATGCGAGATTTGTAGAGGATTTCAGTATCCGAGGATCTGTGCTTTCATAACTAGTAAATGGTTTGAGTTATGGCATCATTAGAGTAAAAGTATTATGGGTTAATAAATGTGTCCTGATAGATGACTTCGAGCCAACTTGGGGAGGTTGTTGTTGATTAGCTGATTGCACGGTTATGTGCTATGTTGGTTCCTTCTCAAGGTATGCCGACGGATCAGTCCTGGTTGCAGAAATGAGCCAAGGATGGCACAATTGAAGCAAAAATTTTGATAAAGGTTATATGGTGCTTCATAGATGTGAGGAAATACTAGGATGTCTTGAGCTGTTGTTGATAAAGAATGCTCAGTGTGTAGAAAAGGAAGATGTTCGTTGTATTGGAATGAGGTCATATCCTTCGGTGTCAGAGTTCTAATAAGGCACGAGTGGTTCTGTTTGTTAAGTCAGGTAACTTGCAGTTGGAATAGGGGTGAATGACTCTCGAGAATGGTTTTATTGGGTTCAAAATTTTGCATGTAATCATCAGGTGTCTAAGGTTGTGTATGTGGTCAGATACTGTTTATTCATCAGGGAATGTCGAGGCTTGTGGTATTTTTATGTTAATTATGGGATCCTATGTATCGGCATCTAGAAAGTAATGGCAACGAATTCGGGTTCGCAGGAAGTTCTTCAAGTAAAGTATTCTGGAACGTGGTATTTCTGGGAAGCATTGAAAGAGTATTCGATGGCCTATGGGTTTTAGACAGTGTGGTCTTATGTTCGAGTCTCGTGTTGTAGGCCTGGATTGAGGCATTGTGATGCTACAACAAGGGAGAAATATCAAGTGGATGATGAATAAAAAGAGAAATTTGATANGAAGGAATGACTTGATAGTAGACCGAATCGGTATGGTAAAAATATGATTAATTCATTGTATGTGTTCGAAGTAATGGGCTTTTTCAGGCAATTTGAAGCAATTCTCTTGAGTTTTGACGGCTTGCTCAACCCAGTTTAGATAGAAGGATTCAGTCCTGGCAGTTTAGCTTGTACAAATGGAGTTGGCAGAGATGTTCTTGTTGGGTTTTACCGTGGTTTGAAGATGAATATATTTCTTATGGGTATGCGAAGCATGGAGTATATAATGATTTTTCTTCTCAATGGGATCAATGAAAGTTCTTGACTAGTTGAGTGCGTCGATGTCTGTGGTGTGAAAGGGAGATAAAGTTCTCATGTTATCCTAATGTGGTATGGTATATGCGTTATGTTGTGGAGGATTGAGATTTGTATGTGTAAGGCTCGGTTCAGTTCGGAATGGAAAGTCATTAAATTCTTAAGCGGCATGGGCAGCTGCGGGTGATTTAAGAATCGATCTTCAGAGGATTTGGGTGAATGATCCTCATATGATAAGGAAACAGTTTTGCTAATCATAGTGATTTGACAAGTGTTGCTAATCCGCAGTTTTTGAAATTATGTATTATTGGAGTCTTATTACACTGTATTGTTAGAGGCTCTAGACTCATGACCCCCAGGTCTTTGGGAGTATATTCCGTGTTATCGTGATATTCAGCTTATATCTATCAATCAGCTTAATCTTTTAGCTTTATTGTTGTTAATGATATTTAAATAATTAGTTTTGAGCTTCATGCTCGAGTTGAGAGTGTAATTGGTCGGGCTTGCCTAGCAATTGTGTTGGGCGCCATCACGACCGGGATCGGGGTCGTGACAATCTCCTAAAATTTTACGGGCTCATAAAAAGACTTAATTAACAATAGTCATCGCTTCGCCATGATCGTTACTCATTTTTTGGCGTTTAGGGCTATAAAACAAGAATTCAAGATGAATCTCATATTTTCGTGTGCGATAGTCTACGACATCTGCATGAATTCGGGCGATCGATATCGAATCTCCTAAAATATTTTGGTCCAATTAAAATGACCTAATGAACAATAAACATGACCATCCCTCAATTTTTTTGCATTTCAGGGTTATAAAACAGGAACTCATGAAGATTTCGAGATTTTCATGTGCTATAATACATACCATCTACATGAATTTGGGTGACCGGCCCCAAATCTCCTAAAATTTTACAATTCCCATAAAAAATGACCTAATGAACAATAATCATCGCTTAGCCATGTTCGTTCCTCATTTTTAGGTGTTTTAGGGCCACAAAATAGGAATATAGAACGATTCCAAATTTTTGTGTGCGATAGTCCACGCCATCTATATGAATTCGGGCGACCGACATGGAATCTCCTAAAATTTTGTGGACCCATAAAAAATGACCTAATAAACAATACTAATTGCTTTGCCATGACCATTTTTTTCGTGTTTTAAATCCGTAAAATAAAAATTCAGGACGATTAATAGATTTTCATGTGCTATAGTCTACGTCATCTGCATGAATTCGGACGACTGACGCAAAATCTACTAAAATTTTGCGGGCCAACAAAAAATGACCTAGTGAACAATAGTCATCGCTTCACATAATCGTTCCTCATTTATTGGTATTGTTAGGACCATAAAATAAAAATTCAAGACGATTCTCAGATTTTCGTATGCTGTAATCTATACTATCTGTATGAATTCGTGAGACCAACCCTAAATCTTCTAAAATTTTGCGGGCCAATAAAAAACGACCTAATTAGAAATAGTCTTTGCTTCTCCATGGCCATTATTTGTTTTTTGGGGTTTTAGGGCCATATAATAGGAATTCATGATGATTCCCAAATTTTCGTACGCCGTCTACATGAATTCAGGCGACCTGCCCCGAATCTTCTATAATTTTTTGGGCCCATAAAAATGACCTAATGAATAATAGCCATCAATTTCGCCATGATTGTTCCTAATTTTTTTGGCGTTTTAGAGCCATAAAAAGGAATTCAAGATGATTCCCAAATTTTCATGTGTTATAATCCTTCAAAAACTTTATAGTCTATCAAAATAACCTAATAAACAATAGTCATCGCTTCACCAAGATTGTTCCTATTTTTATTTTATTTTTTGGCATTTTAGAGCAATAAAACAGGAATTTAGGACGATTCCTAGATTTCATGTGCTAGTCCACGCCATCTGCAAGAATTCGGGCGACCCGCCCAGAATTTCCTATATTTTGCATGCCCATAAAAAATGAACTAATAAAAAATAGTCATTGCTTCGCAATGATCGTTCATTATTATTTGATATTTTTGGACCATAAAACGGAAATTCAGGACGAATCCAGATTTCTGTACGCTATAATCAACGCTTTCTTCATGAATTTGGGCGACCAGCATTGAATCTCCTAAAATTTAGCAAGCCCAACAAAAACAACCTAATGAAAAATAATCATCAACTCTCCATGACAGTTCCTTGTTTTATGGCGTATTAGGGCCATGAAATCGGAATTCAAGACGATTCCTAAATTTTCGTGTGCTTCTCCGCGTCGTTTGCATGAATTCAAGCGACCGGCCACGAATATCTTAAAATTTTTCGAGCCCATCAAAAGATATAATGAACAATAGTTATCTCTTCGCCATGATCGTTTTTTATTTTTTGGCATTTCAGGGTCATAAAATAGGAATTTAGGATGATTCTTACATTTTCGTGTGACATAGTCCATGTTATTTGCATGAATCCGGGCAACTGGCCCCTAATCGCCTAAAATTTTTTTAGCCCATCCAAATGACTTAATGAACAATATTCATCACTTTGCCATGATCGTTCCTCGATTTCTGACGTTTTAAGGCCATAAAATCAAAATTCAAGACGATTCCTAGATTTACGTGTGCTTCTTTACGCCATCTGCATGAATTCAGTGATCAGCCCCGAATCTCATAGAGTTTTGTGGGCATATAAAAAACAATCTACTGAACAATAGTCATCACTTCACCATGACTGTTTTTTATTTTTTGGCATTTTAGGACCATAAACAAGAATTCAGGATGATTCCCAAACTTTCGTATGCTGTATAGTCAACGCCATCTGCATAAATTGAAGCGACCAGTCTCGAATCTCCTAAAATTTTGCGAGCCCATCAAAAGACATAATGAATAATAGTCATCGCTTAGATATGATCATTCTTTGTTTTGGCATTTAGGGCCATAAAATAGTAATTTAGGACGATCCCTAGATTTTTGTAAGTTATAGTCCACACACCATTTGCATGAATTCGAGGCGACCGGCTCCTGAATGGCCTAAAATTTTGTAGGCCCATCTGAAATGAACTAATGATCAATAGTCATCACTTCGCTATGATTGTTCCTCGTGTTTTGGAATTTTAGAGCCATAAAATAGAAATTCAAGACGATTCCCATTTTTCGAGTGTTGATGTCCACGCCATCTTCATGAGTTCCGGCGACAAGATCCGAAGTACCTAAAATTTTACGGGTCCATAAAAAACGATCTAATGAACAATAATCATGGATTTTGCCCTGACTTTACCTTATTTTTTGGCATTTTAGGGCCATAAAATAGGAATTTAGGACGATTCCTAATTGTTCATGTGCTAATGTCCACGTCATCTTCATGAACATGGCGATGGCTCTGAATCGTCTATAATTTTGTGGGCCCGTAAAAATGACTCAATGAATAATAGTCATTCATTCCCTATGATTGTTCCTCGTTTTTAGAGTACTGGGTCCAGTAAATAAGAATTCAGGACGATTTATAATTTTTCGTGTGCTAATGTGCACGTTATCCTCATGAATTCGGGAATATGATCTGAATTGCCTAAAAGTTTTGTGAACCATTAAAAACGATCTAATGAACAATAGTCATTGATTTGCTTCGTTTATTGGCGTCCTAGGGCCATAAAATAGGAATTCATGTAGTGCCTTATCTTTAAGTTGTTGCACACTACATTTTATGATTTGACCTTTCTATAATAACATTGTTGTTCGGATACTTTTTGGTATTATTGTAAATAGTTGTTATACACCTATAATAGCATTTGATCTTCAAATTTTGTTTGGCTGTTATCGAAAATTAGGCAAAAAGTCATTTGTTAATAAATGCAAATAGATTGTTTAAATTTAAAATCTCAAAAAATGTTCACATTTCGTTACTTAATTTAAAAAAAAAAACTAATATGTTGTTAATACTGGTTTTATCTGTATCTAAAGAATTGAACTCTCTAAAGCACATATATACGTATTTTAAAACTAATTCAGGGCGGACCGGACCACAGGGGTCTATCCTTACCCTGCATTTCTACAAGAGACTGTTTTCACGGCTCAAACCCATGACCTCCTGATCACGTTGCAATAACTTTACTAATTATACTAAGGTTCCCCTTCTTAACAAAAGTGACTTCTATAGTAACATATATTTATAGAGGAGGATTGTTATAGAGATGACTGACTATTGATTTTACCTTTTTTGGGCAAGTAAACTCAATTTTTTTTTTTTTTACTTTTGGTAGGATTGTTTACTCTCTTTGTGAGTCTACCCGGCGCAAATTTAAATTACTCCTGTCAATAGGCTTTGGATACAAGATGGTTTAGTAAAAAAGAACTTGGTTTTCTTATATACTTGTTCTCCATGTCTCTGCAGGAAGGCACTCTAGGTAAGCCCCTCTAGGAGGAGAGGGAAATTGGTAATGAGGTTGATGTACTACTTAGCTGCACTTGAGTGTTTTTACATGTTTACATATCACTGGTCAAAAAGATGCCAATGGCTTTGATGCTTGGAAGATATCACAGCAAGCATTAAAGAACATGTATGACCATTTATTTAACTCTAACAGATCCTTCAAGAGAAAATTATTCAACAAATTCTTTCACATCTAAGTTGTACGGGATTTACGCTTTAACTAATCCTCTTCTATCTCCCGTATAAATCTGGGCGATGTGTACAAATAGCACCTAAGAGCATCTGTTTTTACTTTAAAGCCAGTATTTTAAATGTTTTTAGTCTTTAGCCAATGATTTAATAATCTTTGATCTGACTAGACGAAAATACCCTTCTGCTACAACTTATACCTACACTTTTATTAATGATCACGCAGCAGCAGTAACTAACTTCAACAACAACTTCTCGACTGTGATCGCTAGGGGTGTCAATGGATATTTAAAACCCGACTAAACCGACCGAACCGTACCGGACCGAATAGATTTTTAGGTTTCTGTTAATAAAACCGTAGGTTTTTATATAAATTTATAACCGTACCGATAATTAGGGTAGGTTTTTTATTTTATGAAAATAAACCGAATAAATACCAAACCGTACCGAATAAATTTACATTGTAAAAAATATATTTATATGTTAAGTTTAAAAAATAATAAAGCATTAAATTTTTTCTTGGACCTTGGAATTATGAAATAGTTACAAGTCAACAAGTAATTAAACTCAAAATCCTAATTCCCAAACCTATTATGCTACTTCTATTGAAACTAAATTATTTCCACCATATTCACTAATAAGACACAAGGTATTGTGGCGATTATGAGTAGCAACCTACAATTTTAATATATTTCCTTTCGTATGAATAACAAGATATATCTTTTTGAAATGTTTAATCTTCTATAGACTTTATTTTTGAATCTCAACTTGATTAATATCTTTCCACTCGTGTGATTTATATTTTCTTTGTATTTGCTTAGTTTCATTTATGCTGGTGTAAAATATTTTATGAATCAATACTCTAGCCATGTTTCATATTTTCTTAATTCACTATCTTTTAAACTGTAAAAATATTTAGAGTGTTTTGCTAAATCATATAAAATATGTATGTTATTCCAATCTATTTCTACTAGTGACTTATACATGATATTTAAAAAAATTACTGAAAATTTACCGAACCGTACCGATACCGAAGAGAAACCGACATGATTGAGACAGTTTTGAAAAGTCTAATTTTGGTTATACATAATAGAATAACCGAAAAATTGGTACGGTACAAAATTTATAAAATAACCGGCCGAACCAAACCATTGACACCCCTAGTGATCGCCATAGAATTGCAGAAGCTTCTCTTGCGATTTGAAACTGTAGATTTCAACTTTCTCGTCCAAAAATCGACATAAATTTATAGTAAGTTATGCTTTTCTGTGTTTCTAATGATTTTTATTTCTTTACTACGAATTTGATGCTAGAAATTTATTTTTATTTTTTTAATTTCTGGATTGATAAAGTTAAGGACATTGCGCCCTTTGATAATTCTATGAAAATTAAGCACAAAATGTTAAGTATTTGGCGTCATGATCGTTGTTACTAATATTAAGGACATGGTGTCCTGATTTTTCAAATTGAATTGACAAGGTTAAGGACACAATGTCCTTAACTTTTTTGCTTTTCTTCTGAACGTTAAGCACATAGTGTCGTAGTTTTTCAAATTGTTTTGAAAAAGTTAAGGATACTTGGTCCTGACGTTTGAGTTTGGAGTTGAAAAGTTAAGGACACTTGGTCCTGAACTTTGATTTACATGTTCAAAAGTTAAGGACATGCAGTCTTTAACTTCAAGTTTCAAGTTGAAAAGTTAAGGACACTACGTCCTGAAGTTTGAGTTTGGAGTTGAAAAGTTAAGGACGATTGATCCTGAACTTTGACTTACATGTTCAAAAGTTAAGGATAGAAAGTCCTTAACTTCAAGTTTCAAGTTAAAAAGTTAAGGGCACTTGGTCCTGAAGTTTGAGTTTGGAGTTGAAAAGTTAAGGACACTTGGTCCTGAACTTTGACTTACATGTTCAAAAGTTAAGGACAGGCAATCCTTAACTTCAAATTTCAAGTTGAAAAGTTAAGGACACTACGTCCTGAAATTTGAATTTGGAGTTGAAAAGTTAAGGACACTTGGTCTTGAACTTTGATTAACATGTTCAAAAGTTAAGGACTGACAGTCTTTAACTTCAAGTTTTAAATTCAAAAGTTGAGGACACTTGGTCCTTAACTTTGAATTCGATGTTCAAAAGTTAAGGACACCTGATCCTTAACTTTGAATTACAAGCTCAAAAGTTAAGGACACCTGGTCCTTAACTTTGATTTCTAAGTTAAAAAGATAAGGACAGTTGGTCCTTAACTTTGAACACCAAGTTCAAAAGTTAAGGACACTTGGTCCTTAACTTGGTCTTGAATTTACAGTACATGTTTTTAATTATACAAGGAATACTCTACAAAATATGTCCTAAGTTTCCCATTCTTTTGACTTGCAGGATGGAAACAATATGCATTATAGTTGCTTTTAATGGTAGATGGACTAAAGACTATAAGTATCTTGATCATCAAACAAAGCTTCTTCTAGTACCAGAGTCAATTCAGTTTCAAGATTTCATTAAACAGATCTTCGAAGTTATTGAATTGGACAGTGACAAGTTTGAAACAGTGAAATGGTTTGATATAAACCTTGGAACAAGCAAGGAATGGTTGTATCCAACGATTTAGATCTTCACATATGTATTGAGTTACTAAAAAGTCATTCATACTTCAAGAGTTGTCATTTCATTGTTGATATTTCGGAAAGAATTTGTGGATCAACAAGTGCCTTTGAACATGTCAACAGAGAAACTCAAGATGACAGTCAAAACAAATGCCATCAGATAATGAAAATAGATATGGTTGAAGCTCAACCAATAACTGAAGAGGCGCTTCAAATATCTGATTTCATTCAAGTAGAAGGGCAAAACATTATAGAGATTGACAATGAACAAGCTTTGGGTATTCAAGTCTTAGAGAGTGCACCAGTAATCGAAGAAGTTGCTGAAAAAACGGTACTCAACTAACTAGACGAAGGTCAAATGTGAAAAAAAAAAGAATCCCCAACTACGATATTAAGAGAAAATGCTTTTGCACGATCCGGATTTCCCACCATCAAGAGTCGTGATGGCGCCTACTAATAGGAGCTAGGCAAGCCAATTAACTTAACACTTCTCTTAACAACATCGACCATATAAGGAAAGACGAGACAACTAACATAAAAGCGAAAGTCTTAAAACATATATAATTGAAAATAAGCGCAGAAGTTCAGTAACATCTCTACCCAGATCTGGTGTCACTAATTCACGAAACTACTAACGAGTGCTAAAAATAAGTCTGAATATAAGTACATCAATGTTTGTCTCGGTACAAGGAAAATAAACTAATAACATAGAAAGGATTCCGGCCTGCGGACGCCAGCTAGGCTACCACGAAAGTCCCTGGGCTGAAGTCAGCTCCCAATCAACTACTGTTGTGGTCCAAAAACTGCTCTAGTACCGTGATCTGTGCAAAAGAGTACAGAAGTATAGCATCAGCACAACCGACCCCATGTGCTGGTAAGTTCCTGGTCTAACCCCGGCGAAATAGTGACGAGGCTAGACAAGACTACCAAACCAACCTGTGCAGTTCAATATACATATATATGTAATAAAAGGGAAGAATACATAATTTAAACAGTTAAGAGGGAGGGAAGCATAATATGGGAGAAGTACAGTCCGGAAATAAGTTAGCAATTTAAGCAAGAAACCGTGCAATAACAATAATTAATGAGAACAGGAAAATTAATAGTTGCACGACATTAACCTTCGTGCTCTTACTCTCATTCTCACCAAAAGCAATCAAATAAAGTATACGGCATCAACCTTCGTGCTTTTCCTCGCATAACTCTCATATCATGGCACAGAATAACCTTTCGTGCAATTATAATCAAATTAGGGCACGAAATGTTCCTTCGTTCATAAATAATCAAAAATATGGCACGGAATGATCCTTCGTGCAAATATAATCAAAACATGGCACGAAATGATCCTTCGTGCAAATATAATCAAAACATGGCACGGAATGACCCTTCATGCAAATATAATCAAAACATGGCACGGAATGACCCTTCGTGCATTATCACTCTTCCTCACCCAACCAGTAATCACAACCAAACAGGGCGAGGGGATAGACAAATTATAAGAAACATCCCGGCAAGGGAAATACACAATTAAACAGCTAAATCCCGGTAAGGGAGCAACAATAATAACCTTCACATCCCGGCAAGAGAGAAAATCAATATATTCAAACCAGCCCGGCAAGGGATTAATCATATCTCTTTCTGTTTCCTTCATTTCTTACTCAATAGTCTTTTTATTGTTCTAGCCAACGCTCCAAAGAATTTACAATTCATAATTAGTCCCCATACTCTTCACATTATATAGAATTCTTCAATTAACATGGCAGAGTCATAACAATATCAGAATAAGTACAAATAAGGACTCACGGTCATTCTCGACATCGCTGTATAGATACTCGTCACCATGCCTATACACCGTACTCAACATTTAGCAATTAGCAAACAACACTCTAATCCTATTTCCTCAAGCCAAAGTTAGATCAAACACTTACCTCGAATGCTCCAAACTCAACTCAATCCTCTAGAATAGCTTTACCCCTCGAATTCAACACCAAATCGCTCGAATCTAGTCACAAATTACTTGAATGAATTAACAAATGCTACTTGAATCAATTTGAATGCATGAAAATAAATTTTCCAAAGTTTGTTCAAAAATTTCCAAAATGCCCTCGGGCCCACGTGGTCAAAACTCGAGATTTGAACCAAAACCCGATTACCCATTCCCCAATGAACTCAGATATATAAGTTGTTTTGGAATCGGACCTCGAATTGAGGTCTAAAACCCCCAATTTTAGAAACCCTAGGCCCTACCCTAAATTCCCAAATTTCCCTATTAAAATCTTAGTTTTGAAGTTGAAATTATGTTTAAAGATGTTAAGGAGTAAAGAAAATAAGTTAGAAATCACTTACCGATCGTTTTGAAGAAGAAGGATCGTTTGGAAAATCGCCTCTTATGTTTTGGGTTTTGAAAAATTGAAAAAAATGACTGAAAATCCCGACTTTATATACTTTACTGAAGGCTGGCGCGGACCGCACAAAGATATATCGCGGCCGTGCCAAGGAAGTGAAGAAAATAGGCCTCTCTGAACCTTGTCAGCGCGGACCGCACGAAGTTGGTGCGCGGCCGCACTGGTGGAATGAATCTGAAACCACCTCTCTGAATCTTCCAGCGCGGACCGCGCTGATATGGCACGCGCCCGCGCTGGTCGATCTGGGATTACTAGCCCTCTGAACCCAAGCCACGCGGACCGCGCAGGAATGCACTGCGGCCGCGCTGGGGTCCCTGCAACACCTGACCTGCAACATTTAATACTTTTAAGTCTAGGACCTCTCGGGACCTACTCAAAACTCACCCGAGCCCTCGGGCTCCAAACCAAACATACATGTAATCTCAAAAACATACTACGGACTCATCCGTGCGTTCATATCGCCCAAAACAACATCATAAGCATCAAATTAGGCCTCAAGACCCATGATTTCCTTCCAAATTTTTTTCCATGAACATCAAATTTACAGCTTCTAGCTCAAAACTCATCCAATGACGTCCAAAATAAACCAAACTTTACAGCAATTGCTTAGACCATATATAAGACACGTACTGGGCGTCGGAACCAAAATACGAGCCCGGTACCACAGTCTTTTAATCAAGTATCACTTTTCCAATTCTTTAATTAATTTTAGAAAATAGTTTCACAAAGAAAATTCATTTCTCGGACTTGGGACCTCGGAATTTGATTCCGGGCACACACCCAAGTCTCATATTTTTCTACAGACCCTCCGGGACTGTCGAATCACGAGTCCTGGTCTGTTTGCCCAAAACGTTGACCGGAGTCAAACTTAATCAATTAAAACATCAAAATTTATTATTTTTCTCACAAATTCACTTTTAAACTTTTCGGCTACGCGCCCGGACTGCACACACACAAGTCGAGGCAACCCCCAATTGTGGTTTTCGCGGCCTTAGAAGTACAGAGTGATTAGGAATACAGGTGATAACCCTTTGGGTCGTTACATTCTCTACCTCTAAAACAATCGTTCGTCCCCGAACGGACAAAAGAAAGAAGTACCTGCGTCAGGAAAAAGATTGGGATAACAGCTCCGCATATCAGACTCGAACTCCCAGGTCGATGCCTCAGGAGGCTGACCTCTCCACTGGACACGCACTGAAGGAAAACTCTTCAACCTCAACTGTCGAACCTGCCGGTCTAGAATGGCTACTGGCTCCTCCTCATAAGACAGATCCTTGTCAAATTGGACAGTACTGAAGTCTAACACATGAGTGGGATCGCCGTGATACCTCCGAAGCATAGACACATGGAAAACTGGATGCACAGCTGATAAGCGAGGTGGCAATGCAAGTCTATAAGCCACCTTTTCCACTCGGTCAAGAATCTCAAACGGGCTACTGCACCTAGGGCTAAGCTTTCCCTTCTTCCCGAACCTCATCACGCCCTTCATAGGCGACACTCGGAGCAATACCCGCTTACCCACCATGAAAGCTACATCTCGGACCTTACGGTCTGCATAAGTCTTCTGCCTAGACTGAGCTGAACGAAGCCTCTCCTGAATGATCTTGACCTTATCTAAGTCCTCCTGAAATGAGTCTGTACCCAACAACCAAGCCTCTCCCGGCTCAAACCACCCCACTGGAGACCGACATCGCCTACCATACAACGCCTCATATGGAGCCATCTGAATGCTGGACTGGTAGCTGTTGTTTTAGGAGAACTCTGCTAAAGGCAAAAACTGGTCCCACGAGCCTCCAAAATCAATGACACAGGCTCGGAGCATATCCTCAAATATCTGAATAGTCCTCTCGGACTTACCGTCCGTCATGGGATGGAATGTTGTTCTCAACTCAAACTGGGTGCTCAACTCTCGCTGAACCGCTCTCCAGAATCGCGAGGTAAACTGCGTACCCCGATCTGAAATGATAGATACCAGCACACCATGAAGGCGAACAATCTCCCGAATATAGATCTCGGCTAACCTCTCGGATGAATATAAGACTGCCATAGGGATGAAGTGTGCTGACTTGGTCAGCCTATCAACAATAACCCATATCGCATTGAACTTCTTTCGAGTCAACGAAAGTCCGGTAATGAAGTCCATGGTGATCCTCTCCCACTTCCACTCGGGAAGCTCAATCCTCTGAAACAAACCACCAGGTCTCTGATGCTCATACTTAACTTGCTGACAGTTCAAACATCGAGCCACATATGCGACAATATGTTTCTTCATCCTACGCCACCAATAATGCTGCCGCAAGTCCTGGTACATCTTCGCGGCGCCCGGGTGAATAGAATACAGAGGACTATGAGCCTCCGCTAAGATCGACTCTCGAATCCCATCGATATTGGGCACACAAACTCGACCCTGCAGTCTCAAAACACCATCATGGTCTAAGGTCACCTTCGTGGCACCTCCCTGCTACACCATGTCTCTCAGGACACACAAATGGGGGTCATCAAACTGCCGATCACGGATATGCTCCAATAATGAAGAACGAGCGACTGTGCAAGCTAACACTCTGCTAGGCTCAGAAATGTCTAACCTCACAAATCGAATGGCCAAGGCCTGAATATCCAAAGCAAGCGGCCTCTGGCTGACTGGGATATAAGAAAGAATACCCATGCTGGCGCACTTCCTACTCAATGCGTCGGCTACCACGTTCGCCTTCCCCAGGTGATACAAAATAGTAACATCATAATCTTTCAACAACTCCAACCATCTCCTCTGCCTCACATTCAACTCCTTGTGCTTGAACAGATACTGAAAACTCTTATGATCCGTGTACATCCTCACACGTCTCACCATATAAATAATGCCTCCAAATCTTTAAGGCATGAACAATGGCTGCCAACTCTAAATCATGCACCAGATAGTTCTTCTCGTGAATTTTTAGCTGCCTCGAAGCATTAGCTGTAACCTTGCCATCCTGCATCAATACTTGCCAAGCCCAATACGGGAAGCATCGCAATAGACGGTATAAGGCCCTGAACCTGTAGGCAAAACCAACACTGGCGCCGTAGTCAGAGCTGTCTTGAGCTTCTGAAAGCTCGCCTCAGACTCATCCGACCATCTGAACTGGGCACCTTTCTGGGTCAGTCTGGTCATCGGGGCTGCAATGGATGAAAACCTCTCCACAAACCGACGGTAGTAACCTGCTAACCCCAAGAAACTCCGAATCTCTATCGCTGAAGCTGGTCTAAGCCAGTTCTTGACTGCCTCTATCTTCTTCGGGTCCACCTGAATACCCTCTGCTGATACAACGTGACCCAAAAATGCAACCGAACTCAACCAGAACTCGCACTTTGAGAACTTAGCATACAACTGGCTATCCTTCAAAATCTGAAAAACTACTCTGAGGTGCTGCTCGTGCTTCTCCTGGCTGCGGGAGTACACCAGAATATCATTAATAAAGACTATCACGAACAAGTCCAAGTACGGCCTGAATACCCGGTTCATCAACTCCATGAATGTTGCTGGGGCATTGGTCAACCCAAATGACATGACCAAAAACTCATAGTGTCCATACCAGGTGCGGAATGCTGTCTTAGGGACATCGGACGTCCTAATCCTCAACTGGTGGTAGCCAGATCTCAAGTCTATCTTTGAAAACACCCTCGCACCCTGAAGCTGGTCGAACAAATCGTCAATCCTCGGTAGTGGATACTTGTTCTTTATCGTCACTTTGTTTAATTGTCGGTAATCAATGCACATCCTCATCGATCCATCCTTTTTCTTCACAAATAACACCGGCGCACCCCAAGGAGAAACACTAGGTCTAATAAAATCCTTTTCCAGCAAATTCTGTAACTGGTCCTTTAACTCCTTCAACTCTGGCGGGGCCATGCGATACGGCGGAATAGAGATGGGCTGCATGCCCGGAGCCAGATCAATATAGAAATCAATATCCCTGTCGGGCGGTATACCCGGCAGGTCTGAAGGAAAAATCTCGGGGAACTCCCGAACAATAGGAATAGAATTAATAGAAGGCACTTCTGCACTGGAATCGCGAACATACGCCAAGTAAGCTAAACACCCCTTCTCGACCATGCGTCGAGCCTTCACATATGAAATAACACTGCGGATGGCATGACCTGGGGTCCCTCTCCACTCCAATCGGGGCAAATCTGGCAAAGCCAAGGTCACAGTCTTGGCGTGACAATCTAAGATAACATGATACGGGAACAACCAATCCATCCCTAATATAATGTCGAAATCCACCATATCTAAGAGCAATAAATCAACACGGGTCTCAAGACCCTCAAACACTACCACATAGGAATGATGGACTCGGTCGACCACTATAGAATCACCCACCGGTGTAGATACATAAACAGGAATACCCAAAGCATCACTAGGCATAGCCAGGTAGGGTGCAAAATTGGACGACAAATATGAATACGTAGACCCAGGGTCAAATAACACTGAAGCATCCCGATCACAGACCAGAATAGTTCCTGTAATAACCGCGTCTGAAGACTCAGCCTCTGGCCTGGCTGGAAAAGCATAACACCGAGGCTGGGCCCCACCTCCCTGAACCATGTCTCTGGGACGATCGACTGGATTACCCCTACTAGAATGACGAGGCCTCTTATCCGACACATGACCACCTCCCCGTGCAAGAGACTTCTCAACTCTGCGGGCCGCATTGGCCGCCTCCTGAAAAGATATCTTACTACCGACTCCCATAGCCATCTGGAGACAGATCGGCTGAATCAATCCATCAATAAACCTCCACACCCTCTCTCTCTCTCTCGGTAGGGAGTATAACAATAGCATGGCATGCCAGATCAATAAAATGAGTCTCGTACTGCGTAACTGTCATAGTGCCCTGCTGGAGGTGCTCGAACTGCCTACGGAGAGCCTCTCGCTGAGTAACTGGGAGAAAGTTCTCCAAAAATAACTCTGCAAACTGATCCCAAGTCAGTGATGGCGACCCTGCTGGCCTGGATAAACAATATCCCCTCTACCAAGTCTTGGCGGATCCTGCTAGACGAAAGGTGGCGAAGTCGACCCCATTGGTCTCCACAATACCCATGGTCCGGAGAACCTCATGGCAGCTGAACAAGAAATCCTGTGGGACCTCTGTAGAAGTACCGCTGAATGTGGTGGTGAAGAGCTTGGTGAACCTATCAAGCCTCCACAAAGCATCCGCGGACATAGTCGCTCCGTCACCGGTCTGAGCCGCAATACCCGGCTGAACTGCCACAACCGACTGAACCACGGGAACCTGAGCCTGGGAGCTACCTGCTCCGGAGTACGTGTAGTAGGAGTCTGAACTCCTCCTCCAGCCTGAAAAGTGGCTGGTGCTACTGGAAGCAAACCTGCTCTAGTGACGCTCTCCATAAAGCCTGCTAGTCTGAATAAGGCGTCCTAAAGATCTGGGGTGACCATGAATCCTCCTGGGACCTGAGCTGGGCCCACCGGAGCTGCTGGGGCTGGAACTTCCTCATCATAATCAATATGAGGCTCCATCTCTGGGACTACTGCCCGGGGCTGAGCTATGCCCCTGCCTCGGCTTGCGGTACAGCCTCGGCCTCGCCCTCTGCCCCTCGTAAGAGCTGCTGCTGGAGGCTCGGGCTGCTGCGCCGTAGAAGAAGAAGCACGTATTCTCGCCATCTGCGAAAGAACATAGTAGAAGGACAATCAGTATTTGAGAGACAGAATCGCACGACAAGAAGGAACAAAAGTGGAATTTTCCTAACTCCGTTGCCTCTGAGGGATAAATACAGACGTCTCCGTACCGATCATTCAGACTTTAACAAGTTTGTCCGTGAGTAGCGAGACCTATGTAACCTAGAGCTCTGATACCAACTTGTCACGACCCGGATTTTCCACCATCAGGAGTCGTGATGGCGCCTACTAATAGGAGCTAGGCAAGCCAATTGACTTAACACTTCTCTTAACAACATTAACCATATAAGGAAAGACGAGACAACTAATATAAAAGCGGAAGTCTTAAAACATATATAACTGAAAATAAGTGCGAAAGTTCAATAACATCTCTATCCAGATCCGGTGTCACTAACTCACGAAACTACTAAAGAGTGCTAAAAACAAGTCTGAATAGAAGTACATCAATGTTTGTCTCGGTACAAGGAAAACAAACTAATAACATAGAAAGGACTCCGACCTGCGGATGCCAACTAGGCTACCTCGAAAGTTCTTGGGCTGAAGTCAGCTCCTAATCAACTACTGCTGTGGTCCAAAAACTGCTCCGATACCGTGATCTGTGCAAAATAGCACAAAAGTATAGCATCAGCACAACCGACTCCATGTGCTGGTAAGTGCCTGGCCTAACCCAAGCGAAGTAGTGACGAGGCTAGACAGGACTACCAAACCAACCTGTGCAGTTCATTATACATATATATGCAATAAAATGGAAGAATACAGAATTTATACAGTTAAGAGGGAGGGAAGCATGCTATGGGAGAAGTACAGTCTGAAAATAAGTCAGCAATTTAAGCAAGAAACCGTGCAATAACAATAATTAATGAGAATAGGAAAATTAACAGTTGCACGACATCAACTTTCGTGCTTTTCCTTACATAACTCTCATACATGGTACGGAATAACCCTTCGTGCAATTACAATCAAATCAGGGCACCGAATGTTCCTTCGTGCATAAATAATCAAAAATATGGCACGGAATGACCCTTCGTGCAAATATAATCAAAACATGGCACGGAATGACCCTTCGTGCATTATAACTCTTCCTCACCCAACCAGTAATCACTACCAAACATGGCGAGGGGATAGAAAAATAATAAGAAACGTCCCGGCAAGGAAAAAATACAATTAAACAGCTAAATCCCGACAAGGGAGCAACAATAATAACCTTCACATCCCGTCAAGGGAGATAATCAATATATTCAAACCATCCCGGCAAGGGATTAATCATATCTCTTTCTATTTCCTTCATTTCTTACTCAATAGTCTTTTTATTGTTTGAGCCAACGCTCCAAAGAATTTACGATTCATAATTAGTCCCCATACTCTTCACATTACATAAAATTCATCAATTAACATGGAAGTGTCATAACAATATCAGAATAAGTACAAACAAGGACTCACGGTCATGCCAGACATCGATGTATAGATACTCGTCACCATGCCTATACACCGTACTCAACATTTAGCAATTAGCAAACAACACTCTAATCCTATTCCCCTCAAGCCAAAGTTAGATCAAACACTTACCTCGAATGCTCCAAACTCAACTCAATCCTCTAGAATAGCTTTATCTCTCAAATTCACCACCAAACCGCTCGAATCTAGTCACAAATTACTTGAATGAATTAACAAATGCTACTTGAATCAATTTGAATGCATGAAAATAAATTTTTCAAAGTTTGTTAAAAAATTTCCAAAATGCCCTCGGGCCCACGTGGTCAAAACCCAAGGTTCGAACCAAAACCCGATTACCAAAACCAAGTTGAAATTATGTTTAAAGATGTTAAGGAGTAAAGAAAATAATTTAGAAATCACTTACCGATCGTTTTGAAGAAGAAGGATCTTTTGGAAAATCGCCTCTTATGTTTTGGGTTTTGAAAAAGTGAAAACAATGACTGAAAATCCCGACTTTATATACTTTACTGAAGGCTGGTGCGAACTGCACAAAGATGCACCGCGGCCACGCCGAGGAAGGGAAGAAAAGGGGCTCTCTAAACCTGCCCAGCGCGGACCGCACGAAGTTGGTGCACGGCCTCACTGGTGGAATGAATCTGAAACCACCTCTCTGAATCTTCCAACGTGGACCGCGCTGATATGGCACGCGGCCGCGATGGTCGATCAGAGATTAATGGCCCTCTGAACCCAAGCCACGCGTACCGCGCAGGAATGCACCTCGGCCGCGCGGCTTCCAGCGCGACCGCGTGGGAATGACTGCGGCCGCGCCGGGGGGCCTGCAACACCTGACCTGCAACATCTAATACTTTTAAGTCTAGGACCTCTCGGGACCTACTCAAAACTCACCCGAGCCCTCGGTGCTCCAAACCAAACATACATATAATCTCAAAAACATACTGCAAACTCATCCGTGCGTTCATATCGCCCAAAACAACATCATAAGCATCAAATTAGGCCTCAAGACCCATGATTTCCTTCCAAATTTTTTTCCATGAACAACAAATTTACAGCTTCTAGCTCAAAACACGTCAAATGACGTCCAAAATAAACCAAACTTTACAGCAATTGCTTAGACCATATATAAAATATGTACCGGGCGTCGGAACCATAATACGAGCCCGGTACCACAGTCTTTTAATCAAATATTTTCAGAAAACAGTTTCACAAAGAAAATTCATTTCTCGGACTTGGCACCTCGGAATTTGATTCCGAGCACACACCTAAGTCTCATATTTTTACGGACCCTCCGGGACTGTCGAATTACGAGTCCGGATCTGTTTGCCCAAAACGTTGACCAGAGTCAAACTTAATCAATTAAAACATCAGAATTTATTATTTTTCTCACAAATTCACATTTAAACTTTTAGGCTACGCGCCCGGACTGAACACACACAAGTCGAGGCAACCCCCAAGTGAGGTTTTCGCGGCCTTAGAAGTACAGAGTAAGTAGGAATACAGGTGATGACCCTTTGGATAGTCACAACTTTATTGGATGAAATAAAAGTGGGATCAATATTTGACAAAAAGAAAAGTATAATTAACTGTTTTTTCGAATAGAGCAATTAAAGGATATTTTGAATTCAAGGTTGTTAGATCAAGCTCAGCAAGATATTCGTTAAAATGCAATGATGATAGGTGTGGGTGGTGTGTGCGTGCTTTTAGAAGTAAAGATTCAACATTGTTCAAGATAGTAAAGATTGAGAAAAATCATGACTGCTCTATTAACAGTATGAAACCCGATCAAAGGCATGCAACTTCAAAGTAGATTAGTGGTTACATTATCGACAATCTTCCAGACCCAAGGTTTGAAGTCACAACTTTTGTCATGGCAAAAATGCAAAAATGGCATGGACTAGACATTGGGTATCACAAGGCGTGGCGTGCTATTCAATGTGCTTCTGCTTTAATAAGAGGAACTCCTGAAGAGAATTATGAATTATTGTCTTCATACTTGTATTCATCATAAAAACCCAGAAACATATACTAACATAAAGATAGTCGACAACAACATGTAAACAATCAAAAAAGGATTTATTAATCCGTTTTATAAACTTTAGGATATACTGTCTTTAACTAGTTAAAAAGTTAAGGACGTCTTGTCCTTAACTTTCATGTGTGCAATCAAAAAGTTAAGGACATTTGGTCCTTAAATTAGAATTGCAAGTTATAAAATTAAGGATATGGCGACCTTAACTTTTGACCTTATTAGCCTAAGTTAAGGACTCCATGTCCTTAATTGTTAAACTTTGAACTTAAAGTTAAGGATTGCATGTCCTTAACTTTATAACTTGTTACTCTAAGATAAGAATTGTTTGTCCTTAACTTTTAACTTTGTTAGTATAAGTTAAGGACTGTCTGTTCTTAACTTCTGTTAACCTTGTTTTATACTGTATTTTCAGGTTTATTTATATGTTTTATGCATATGGATCATCAATATCTGGTTAGAATCATTGTAGACTAGTGATTGCTGTTGATGCAACTTTTTTGAAGTCAAAATTTCATGGTATTTTAATGAGTTCAGTTTCAAAGGATGCAAATAACCAAATTGTCACGACCCAAACTAGAGGGAAATGACTAGCACCCGACCATACTTGCCGAGCACCAACGTACATTTTATCTA